>ML836854.1:42164-60428 GCA_009831015.1 Picea engelmannii | reverse complement strand
GATCATGATGATAGGGGAAGCATGAGTGTTGCCATCAATGAAAAAGGGGGATATTGTTGGAAGATTGATTGTTGTCATTGATGTCAACCCTAGTCATGGGTTTTGGACCGCAAGATTGATAAAGGTATTTGGACATGAAGGAAGATGCACATGCATATACAACACCCATGAATGGATAATGTACATCATGTTGTTTTCGGTAGTATGTGGCACATCACATGGATCCTCATGGTTGAGGAGAAATGAATTTTTAAAGATGACAAAGTGAATTGAAAAAGGAAGTACATGTAGGCCCTGAAAATAATTAAAGAAAATAATTACAAAATAAGAAAGTGACAGGTCGACCCTAATGTTAAAAGGAAGTGACATAAATGGTATAAATAAATATCATTATACATTCATTTGATACAAGTCGAATTTCAGAGGGAAGAAGAAGTAAAAGAAGGCCAGATTTCATGGGAGGATGAAGTCTTTTGGTGATGTGTTCTATTGATCTACCTATGTGCGGGTTAGGACCCTAACATTTCCGCCCCCTTAAAAACAACCTTGTACTCAAGGCTTGAGATGTGGAAACTGCTGCAGAATGGTAGCTGGTTCCCAAGTGGCGTCTGCTGGAGTCGTATCTTTCCACTGGACTAGCACTTCCTTGATGGTTCTCTGACACAGGCGATGCTCACATTGGTCCAAAACTGCTTCTGGTTGTAGCCAAATGGATCCTTCTTTAGATAACTCAGGAAGGTTGGTTTGAATTTGTCACCTAGTTTCAATCACCTTCTTTAAGCATGAAACATGAAAAACTAGATGTAGCTTCGACTGACTGGGCATAGCTAACTGATATGTGACTTGTCCCACATGCTTGAGAACTGTATAAGGACCATAAAATTTGGGCGCTAGCTTCTGACAATGCTCGGCCTTGAGGGAAGTTTTCTTGTATGGTTGCAGTCGTAAAAACACCTGATTCCCTTTTGCAAATTGACGTTCAGAGTGACCTTGATCTGCTTGTTGCTTCATGCGATTATGTGACATGACCAAGTTCTCTTTAATGGCATGAAGAATATCCTCTCGAACTGTAAGTGTTTGGTCAAACGCCTAGACCTTCAAGGTACCCAGTAAGTATGAGAGAACTGAAGGTGGCTTCTGTCCATATACCGCTTCAAAAGGAGTCATGCGAGTAGTTGTATGGTAGGAAGTGTTGTACCACCATTCGGCTAGGGGTAGCTATTGAGCCCACTGATGTTGTTTTTCATATGCAAAACACCTCAGATATGTTTCCAAACACTTGTTGACAACTTCCGTTTGACCATCATTCTGGGGATGATAAGTTGTGCTAAGATGTAATTGGGTGCCCTGTAGCTTACATAGTTCTTGCTGAAATTTTCTTGTGAAAGTTGGGTCACGATCAGAAACAATAGAGTGTGGCATGCCATGAGGCTTGAAGACCTGGTCCATGAAAATTTGAGCCACCGTGGATGCATTAAACGGGTGTTGAAGAGCGCAGAAATGAGAATACTTGGATAGGCGATCCACAACCACCATTATGCTTGATTTATTCCCTGATTTGGGTAAGCTGGTAATAAAGTCCATAGAGATATCCTTCCAAATAGCAGGTGGAATTGGAAGCGGTTGGAGTGTGCCCAGAGATTTGAATGTTTCTCCCTTGTTTCATTGACACACCTCACATTCAGCGACAAAATTACGGATGTCCTGTTTCATACCATCCCAGAAAAAAGAACGTTTGACCCTGACATATGTTTTGGTGAACCCTGAGTGCCCTGCTGTGGGTGTAGCATGAAGCTCAGAAAGTACCGTGGATTTAAGCTTTGATTGTTTACTTAAATACAAATGGCCTTTGTATCGAAGCTCATCCTAGAGCCAAGAGTACCCTGGGGGAGCCAGAGCCTTGGTCTGTAATTGCTGGATCAGATGTGAACTTTTGGGATCTTGAAGCCATTCTTGGCGCACAGCTTGGAGCCAATTGGGTACAATGAGAGAAAGAGAAAAAAGGGATCCTTCTTCTTCATATTTTCGGCACAGTGCATCTGCCACTACATTTTCTTTTCCCTTCTTGTAAATGATCTCATAATCATAACCAAAGAGCTTAGTCACCCATTTTTGTTTCTCCTGGTAGGAAATGCGTTGTTCTAGAAAGTACTTGAGGCTTTGATGGTCGGTCTTAATTTGGAAGCGTTGCCCCAAGAGATAAGGGCGCCACAGATCAACGACATGCAAAATAGCGAACATTTCCTTTTCATAAATGGGTTTGCCCAGATTCCTTTCAGACAGTTGCTTGCTGGTGAAGGCCAAAGGTCGACCCTCTTGCATAAGGACAACGCCGATTCCTTTCCATGAGGCATCACATTCCAATACAAAGGTCTTTGTGAAATCAGGAAGGGCCATAACCGGAGTGGAGCACATGGCCATCTTCAAGGTTTGAAAAGCTTGAGCAGTGGCTGGAATCCAAGTGAAAGAGTTATTTTTTAGGAGAGCAGTGAGAGGTGCTGCAATCTTTTCGTAGTTCTTAACAAACTTGCGATAATACCCTGTTAAGCCCAGAAATCCACGCAAGATTTTGAGAGTCTTTGGGTGCGACCAGTCTTGCATAGCTTCAATCTTTTTCAAATCCACTCTGATGCCATCCTTGCCAACCAGATGACCCAAGCATTCTACTTCTGAGGCACCAAAAGCACATTTAGACTGTTTCAGGAAAAGTTGGTGCTGGGAGAGGAGATGGAGAACTTGATCCACATGAGTAAGACGGTTTGTCCAGTTTTTTCTATAGATGAGGATATCATCAAAGTAAACTAAGACAAAATGACGGAGAAAGGGACGAAATACATGATTCATGAAGCTTTGGAAGGTGGAGGGGGCATTACACAAGCCAAAGGGCACGACCAAAAAATCACAGTGGCCCTCATGAGTGTGAAAGGTTGTCTTGGGAATGTCTACCTCTTTCATATGTATCTGGTGATAGCTCGAGCAAAGATCAAGTTTAGAAAAGAATTGGGCGCCACTCAATTCATCCAGGAGGTTATCAATGACAAGAATGGGAAATTTGTCTTTAATGGTCAGTTTGTTAAGGGCACGGAGGCCATGACACATTCTCCAAGAACCTTCTTTCTTAAGGACCATGACTACAAGAGAAGAGTAAGGGCTCATACTAGGGAAGATAACTCCTGCATTAAGGAGTTCCTGGACCATTTTCTCAATTTCATTTTTTTGTGAAAAGGGGTGGTGATATGGACGGATATTGGGAGGAAGGCTTCCAGGTACAAGGGGAATGGAATGATCATGAACACCATGGGAAGGAGGGAGTCCTTGGGGAGTGGAAAATACCATTTTATGTTTAGAAAGGAGATCTTGGAGGTCATGCGGTATCGGGGGTGTCTTTGTTGCTTGTATGGCATGGAGTTGGGCAATGACACCAGAATGACCTTTTTTGAGCATCTTTTCCATGTGATGGGAACTAATGACCTCAGGTGAACCAAAAGTGATGCCTTGGAATTTATATTGGTGGCCTTCCTGGTCGAATTGCATGGTTAATGCCTTAAAATCCATGAGAATGGGACCCAAAGTTCTTAGCTAGTCTGCACCCAACACAATGTCACAACCACCCATGGCGATAGAAAACATATGGGATTTTAGGTGGTAGTCACTGATCTGGAGACACACATTTTCATAGCGCCCTCCACATTTCATGGAACCACCATTGGCAATCATGATTTGGAAATTGTTGACAGCATGGATGTAGCAATGAGTTTCTTGGGCAATGTGGCAATGAATAAAATTATGGGTGCTTCCACTATCAACCAGAATGATGACCTTTTGATGCTTGATGTAATCGATTAACTTGAGGGTTTGGGGAGTGGAAAATCTAGTGAGAGCATTGAGGGAAATGATGGGTTCTACTTCAGGAGGGTCTGAGGGAGGGGTTATGTCAGTGATTTCAGGTGACTCAGACATAAGGGGAGTTTCAACATCCTCTTCCAAAATATCCTCAGAGATGGCCATAAAAATATTTTTTTCCTTACACTTGTGGCCTGGGAAATATTTGTCATCACAATTATAACAAAGGCCTTTGAGTTGGCGTTCAACCATTTCAGCCCTGGTCAATTTTTGGATCTTTAATGGGGAGGAGGGAGTAGTGGGAGTGACAGGTTTAGGGCGAGGGATAAAGGAGGGTTTTTGGTTTTGAGATGATACCACCTGTTGTGCTTCTTTAGCTCTTTTAGTAGCCTCCACCCAAGTCGAGGGTCGAGCCATGAGGACATGAGAACTAATATCCTGCTTGAGGCTAATGATAAAACACTCTCGAAAGAAAGCATCAGTCATGCCCTCTGTTCGAAAATCCAGGTGCTCAAAGGCAACTATGAAGTCTTCTACTGTTCCAGATTGTTTCAACTTTGTCAAACGACCAAAATGGTTGGTGTCTGTGTCAAAGCATTCATAAAGCTCAGTCACAAATTGGGTCCAAGAAATATACCCTTGACGAGAAGTTTTTCTCCATTGCCACCATTGCCAACGTTCTTGATCTAGATGGAGAACACCATACTAGAGTTTTGCCAAGTCATCTGTGATGTCGTATAAAGAGAAATAATGTTCCATTTGGGTTACCCAACCAGTGGGGTCTGAGCCATCAAATTTGGTCACATCCACCCACTGAAGGCGTATGTCACGTTGAAAGTGATGGTTTTGAAAGGTATGCGAATGGGGGAATGTTCACCTTCAGTCTTTGGAGGTGCTTCAGAGAAATGGTCATCTGTAGGGATCTTTAGTTTGGTGCATAGGGATGACAAGATAGATTCAAGCTGGGTGGTCAGTTCTTGTTTGAATTCCTCCATTGAGGATTGAATGGTTGTATTTATAGTTGTATTGATGGATGAATCGATGGAGGCAACAATAGTACTGAGTTGTTTCACTTCTTTTTGGGTTTCGAGGAAACCAGATTGAAAGGTGTTGAAGCGAGTTTCCAGATCTTAGATATGGGTATGGGCCATGAGGATGGGTGAACTGAAAAGGGGTGGGCGGGGTAAAATTTTTTTCCGAAAAATGATATGGATGAATGTGATAAGGGAGGAGAGATGAATCCAATGGAATAGGTCTCAAATAATGGTGAAAATTTTTCCATACTTTACACCTATTAGGTCTTCTTACATCCGCCTTATTCTATTTTATTGAAAGGCCTTATTAATATTGACCTTTATTACATCTGAATATATTGATCTACCTATGTGTGGGTTAGGACCCTAACAACAAACCTTTGGATTTTCCTCACAAAAGTTTTCACTCAATCAGATAAAGGAGAAGAAAACAAGAAGTTAACTCTAGGTCAACAAAGATAAAGAGTTATTGCAAAGAAAGGACAAATGTCAAAAATACAAGAAAGTGATGATGAATTCTCAGAATGAATGGTGTTTGAAAGCCAATATCAAGATGGATTGAGAGTATGGGACCCTGAGCAAATGCCAAAAACCCAGAAATAGCTTCAGAAAAATACAAATTTTGGAGAATTTCTCACAAAAATGGAGTAGTTCTCTGGTGGAAGGAGAACCAGAGAATTCCAACGCTCTATGTAAGGTTACAGGGGAGTGCTAGCGCTTTAAAAACAACAAGGGGGGAGCGCTCTGCTCCAAAAACTCAGAAAAATGTCCAAAAACTCAAAAAATGAAGGAAATTCAGTCAATCAGGGTGATCCTGATGACATGATCAGGCAATCAAACCAATCTAAGAATCAACATGACAATATGGAGAAGATCAAATCAGTGGGAAAAGCAAGCCAAGACAAGACCTAGGAAAGGAAACAAATCATAGCTCCTCCCCAGTGGAGTCGCCAATTTTTGTTGTAGGTGAACCCCCCTGTGGACAAGTGGATTCCCTCTTGGTATCTAAACTCCTAAGGCCAAGAAAGAAGGTTCTTAACATGGACTCTGACTTCCTTTTAGATCTAATCAAGCTAATGAAATAAAGAGAAGGAGAAAGATATGTACCTTATGAACGACGTTTGTCCTTGCAAAGTCCAGGCTGAGCTTCGATCTTGAGCTCTTTGATAGGTCCTGCAAAAAAAACAAAGATACAATGGACTTCCTACTCTACTGAGATTAGCTCAATCATAGATCCATCTACTGTATACAAACTTATATGGAACAAGTACAAGTTTGAAAGAAACAGGCCAAGCATTGATTATATAAATGAGGTGTCTTAAGTGTCTTCATGATGTCGTTAAGGGCATGACATAAGCAATATGGAAACATACTATTTTTTGACACTTGCAACACTTATAGTCAAGATGATACACTTGCGAACAAGATGCAACACTTACAACACTCGTAATGACGACACTTGTGACACTATCAAAGTGAGTAATTTTGAAGTGTAACAGTGTGGTAGAAAAAGTGCGGTAGGAAAAGTGCGGCAAAAAAAGTGCAGCAGAAAAAGTGTGGCAGAAAAATCGTAGCAGGAAAAGTGTGGTAGAAAAACCACAACAGAAAAAGTGTGGAAGAAAAATCGCGGCAATGGATTCATGGTAGAAAAACCACGGCAACAGAACGCTATAAGATGAAAAAAATCTATGGTTCTCATATGTGTAGTGTTGAATTTATGAATCAAGTTGAGGGTTTTCCTTGTAAATATGTTGGATGCCCTCTCAGGAGTTCATGGCTTTCTATAGAGTTGATCTGAGACAAATCTACTGAAGTTTAGTATTGGTTCATGTTTGAGGGATTTTGGTTGAGGTATGTTGCTGAAGTTATTGGTAGAGATAGAGGTTCTATAACAGTGAGGTTCTAGCACATGGTTTGAGGTACATACTTGTGGTATAGTGTTTGAGGTATATGTGATCAAATCAGATTGGTTGATGAGTATACAGTGACAGGTTTCTCAATGACATATCCAGTTTCTACATTTGAGGTATATGTGGTCAGATCATATTGGTTGATGAGTATACAGTGATAGGTTTCTCAGTGACATATTCAGTTTCTACATTTGAGGTGTATGTGATCAGATCAGATTGGTTGATGAGTATACAGTGACATGTTTCTCAGTGACATATTCGGTTTCTATGTTTGGTACTTATATTTTAGGGTGGTTGCATGGGGCAAGGACAAGTGGTTGTAGCCACCTTCTGGTTGTATCCACCTTCTGGTTGTAGTTGGAGAACATAGGGGGTTGTAGCCTCCTTCTAGTTATAGCCATAGAATTGGGGAGTTGGAGCTTCCCTCAAGTTGTAGCCTGAGAAACTAGGGGGTTGGAGCCTTCTTCCAGTTGTAGATGGAAAACAAAGGAAGTTGGTGCTTCCACAGAATGTAATTCTTAAATACATATAAGAAAAAACATTCCATGGTTTTCTCCCGCTTTGGGTTTCCACATAAAAACACTGGTGTATTGTGTATGTGTATGATTGCTCATTTTTTAATTGTTTATTTACTCTACAACTATTGGATGATAATGCTACATTGATATAACACTTGCATTTTGTGGTTAAAAATGATTGAATTTCTCTATTACTAATTCACCCCCCCTCTAATTAATCCAACACAAAATTTCTCTAGCAATACATCACGCTATCCATAACCAGATACCATAAACCCTTACATCAAACCATGTTCCATAACCTCACTTTTATGTAGCCTCACGAATGTATCATTCATAATCCAATCATATACCAATAACACTAACAAGTGTCTCTCACAATGCACCAAAAGATATGTAAATAAATCAAACTAAGTGCACTGACAATATACTTCAATAGATATGCCTCAAAACCATTCTACAACAAGCCCTAAAATTCCAAGAGGGCATCCAACAAATTTACAAGGAAAACCCTCAACTAGATTAATAAGTTCAACACTACACACATGAAAACCATACCTTTTTCTTCTTGTAGTGTTCTATTGCCGCGGTTTTTCTGCTGCACTTTTTAGACCACGGTTTTTCTACTGCACTTTTCCTGCCGTAATTTTCCTACCGCACTTTTTTTGCAGCGGTTTTTCTGCTGCACTTTTCCTGCCGCGATTTTCTTTCCGCACTTTTCCTGCTACGATTTTTCTGCCGCACTTTTTATGTTGTAGTTTTCCTACCACGATTTTTCTGTCGCGCTTTTTTTTTACCGCAATTTGTTTGCCACACTTTTTTTGCTGCACTTTTCTTGCCACACTTTTTCTGTCGCACTTTTCTCTATCAATAATACCTGCCCAAATAACCTTTCACAAAATAGATATTCAATGATATTCAATAGGTGATTAAATGAGATACCTTTACCTCTTATTTATAATTTCATGTAGCTTCCTCAAGGGGTTACCTTCTAACCATCTTAACCCACTTTCCTTATTTTAGGGCTAACCCACTTCTAACCACTTGTTCACTTAACTTGACCACTTTCCACAATTAGTAAGTTCTCCATTAACTTTATTATTTAAATAATTTATTTTTCATCTACTTTGACTTATAGTACACTCATCACTTCACTTTATTATTTAAATAATTTCTTCTTTGCAACCACTTTGACTACTTTGACCTTTTGGGGCTTCTAGATGACTCATGAGGGTTATTCAACTTCACATGGCCATAACTCTCTAACCGTGAGCCATCGGAAATGGAATGACATGTACTATCCATATAGAATAGTATTATCTTCAAATATATTAAAACTCATAGCATTATACATCAAACAAACTTGGCTCCATTACCCAAACCTTTGTGCTACCAAAATTCGCTACCGGACTTTCTTCAAGGGTTGACATCAATGAAAACCAACCCAATTTATCAAAACATGTGACATGCCACCAGCCACAAAAAATGGCATGATGTATAATATCCATTTATGGGTGTTGTATCTCCATGTGTAGTGTCTTTCATGTCCAAATACCTTCATCAACTATGGGGTCCAAAACCAAATGACTAGGATTGACATCAATGACAACAACCAATCTTCCAACAATATCCCCATTTGGAATTGATGGAAACACTCATGCTCCCCCTGTCATCATGCTCCTAATCTCTCTCCCCCTTTGACATCAATTGAAAAGGGTCGGGATTCTCCCCCTGAGTTAAATGGAAAAAGGTAACTCTCTTCTTTTGGGTTGCTCCCCTTGAACATATGGCACTTAGTAATACTTCATTTTCCCGGTCTCTTTCTTCCTTGGAGATCTTTCTGTTGATATTTTATGTAATTTCAGAAGTTATGCCTAAGTGTAATTGTATTGGTTATTCATAAGTGTAATTGTGAAAGGGTTTATTGATAAATCATGTCTTTTAGGTCTTTTAGAGTATAAATAGAGGTAATATCGAGTTATTTTGATCACTCATTGAATATAATTACAAGAGAGTAGTACACACTTATCTAGGAGGCTATTCTTGGTTCGTGTGTGGGTCTCTTTGGTCTTTATTTCATGAAAGAGCATTGTATGGCATTGTACATGTTGGAGGAATCTATACAGAGGAAATTTTCCAGGGTTTTCTCCCCATTGAGGGTTTCCCTGAGGATATATCTTGTTGTTTTTATATATATACAGAATATCATCTCTCTTGAAAAGTCAAAACGGTATCAGAGTGGGGTCGGGCTTAACTCCCTCAAAGGAGGGCCCGTGAAAATAAGAGAGATAGCTTGCATTTTGTGAGAATACTTGTGTTAAATATAATCACTGGGTAAAAATGAAATGATTTTCCTTGAATGGATACATGGTCATTTTTTGGAGGAGGGTGTTGATTATGTAGAGAAGGTCTGGGCTTGGGCCCAGGAAAATGGTAGATAGCTTTGATTTGAATAGACCAAAAACAGGTCAGTGTCGAATTTTAAGATGATAACAATAAGCTTTGCATAGGCTTGTCGTAGATAATTTTTTGAATTCGCTGAGCTTGAATTGACGACGATTGTGATCATGCACAGGATAATTCTTACATTATAAACTAAATGGGTTACGTACTTTTGAGTAGCTAATTCATAGATAGTTATCACATGGATATGAGAACCCTTGGATTTATGAGAAAATTCTAAAGACTTGTCCGAGGAAGCGGGGAATGAATTTTACCTCCAGCTTCTCAATGCTTCATGAGAGTTGTCATAGCTATAAATCTACTTGAAGGATCCTTACAGTGAGTTAGTGAACTCTCCTTGGGTTTCTCTCTATTCATTGTGAGATGAATGTATTCATCTCCATGCTACTTGAAAAGATTGTAAACCCTACGAGATGGACCTGATCATGACTGTGTTACTTTGTAGTGGGGTGTATACTTCATCAAGATAGTCTTGGGCACCATCGATGCTCATTAGGAGAGGTGGGGTTCTCATAATAGGAACTTATGACTTTAATGCCAAGTGGAGTAGGGATGGTGTTGAAGAGGTGAAGTAGTATGACTCCATTCTCTTTGTAACCAGTCTCAGAAGAGGAATGGTTCAATCAGCATGCAATCCTATGAGCCTGGGAGCCAAGGTTGTAATTCATTATTTTCCCTTACACATGATGATGCAGGAGCATGGTGCAAAGCCCAAAGCATGTGACTAAGCCAAAGAAATAGCTGGATGCACGGAGGAAAAAAAGGAACGCGTTTTCATAAGAACCGTTTTGAGTTTTGAAATAAAAGCATTAATGTAATAGTTAGGAGGAACGTACTTTGCATTTATATCTTGGAGGTTGTAAACAGATATTGAGCGATTTCTCTCATCTATAGAACATTAAGACATTTAAATATATTAAATGTAAAAGTAGGTAGATTTTAAATATAGATTAGACAGTTATAGAACATAGGAGGGAAAACGGATATAGACACCCTCACCTTTGTATCATAGAGTTAGTTGTATCATTAGCATAACACAGAAGAGGAGAGTTGCAGAGAGAGCTGTAGAAAAAGTCCATGTACAGGAGCTTGAATCAATATATGAAGCTTTGGATCAGATTTCATGGTGTTATGATGTTTTATGTTTATACATGGTGAATGATATGCTTACAATTGTTTTATTCTCTCTGTTATGCATTTGATTTAATACTGTGTTGAATGTATGATTTCATGTTAAATGTTTGAAGTTTGAGAGAGAGAGAATGAGTTTCAATTGTTTCTCTTCCTGAGTAAGAGAAGTTCCTGCAAGGAGTGCAGTGAAACGCCTGCAAGGTGTGCATTGACAAAGGGTATGAGTTTTATCTTAGAAAGCTCAGGAGGGATATCGTTGTTCTCATTCCAATGGAAGTGCAGGAGAAGCACAAAAGCCATGCAAGTTGTGCACAGGCTAGTCAAGGCATTAAACTTATCAACTAAGGTTGAAAAATTGAAGGACTATTGTCGCAGAGGGTGCACAGAGTCAAAGAGTCAAATACTTGGAAGTATTTGAAAGAGTGCCGCAAGGAGTGCATGCAGGAGTATTTTTGAGACTTAAGCTTGCAAGTAAAAGCTCAGAAGGGTTAGCGTCTTTGAAGTGTTAAGAGGGAGACAGAGTGAAGTCGCTTTGCAGAAGCCAAGTTCAGACGAGGAACATTGGTTCATTTTGCAAAGTCTTCAAAGAGGGAACGAGCGGTTGGAATTCTCTGTGGAGAACTCGTGAAGTCGCGAGGGATATGGGATTCAGTGAAGCTGTGAGGAGGTTAAGAGTTGGATAAATCCACCCTTCGGGAGGTGATATTCAACGTGGCCTATTGATCGTGATAGCGAAGCCGTCAGATCATTTCAGAATTCAGGATTTCGAAGTGTTAGGAGGGACGGTAGTCAGAGGCTTGTTCAAGTCCCGAAAGCCGAGAAGAGGGATAGGTGGTGAGAGTCCACATCAGAGATAGGAAGAAATTGAGTGACATGTGGCATGTCTTCGTCAAATAGGTGGAGTCAAACCTTGTTGACCATTTTGGGGTTTGGAGGTCGAAGGGTCGGGAGCCTTGCATCTGGATTCGCGAAGTTGCGAAGTCCGAAACCCCGATGAAGTGAAAAGTCCATTGGGAAGACAAACATTGCTGAGCGCATTGGAATTCATCATTTTAGGTTTCAAAGGTCGTAGAGACAGGAACTCTTGAAAACAGGGATCACAAAATCACGAAACCTGAAGTCCCGGTTCGACAAAGGGAGCGGTTTTATTGTGGTCAAGGAGACTTGGGTGACGCCTTGTGTTTGATCATGTGGGCACACTCATAAGGACATGTGGAGGAACACCATTGTGTGTGTGTGTGTTTCCCTGTGGGGAAAATAAAAGAGTTAATCAGACTCAAGGGAATATTTAGAACGCTCCTGAGCGGACCTCGACCTGAGGGTTCGGGGGTCTGCATCATTTGTGGTATTAGATATGCAGAAAAAGTATTTTATTTCTATAGCAGAGAAAAGAGAAACATTTTTAGCATGCCACCGAGAAGAAGTGACAGACCAATGCCTGATCCAGCAGTGGAGAGGGAAATGCGTGAACTACGTGCCAGGCTTGATGCCATGGAGATAGCACAGAGGCGCATAGTTGACGCTGGGGATATCAGTAAGGCTGAAACTGAAAGTGAAGACGGGAATGAAGGAGAAGAAACCACAGTCGAAGATGCTGCAGATGAACGCCTATTCAGGGTTGTTGCAAGGATAGGTACTAGAGAAAAAATGGACATTCCAGTGTATGAGGGAAACCTGGATGTTGAAGAGCTTCTAGACTGGATTAGATCTCTAGATAAACACTTTGACTATGAGGATGTCAAGGAAGATAGGAAGGTCAAACATGTTGTCACCAGACTTAAAGGGCATGCAACACTATGGTGGGATGAACTGCAGGCTGACAGATGCTACAAAGGATAGCAAAAAATCAAAAGCTGGGATAGAATGGTTGCGAAGATCAAAGCCAAATTCATACCCAAGAATTATCAAATTACTATGTTTCGGAGGATGCAAAATTTGACACAAAAGCTGATGTCAGTGAAAGAGTACACTGAAGAATTCTACAAAATAAACATCATAGCAGGTCATCAGGAAAGCGATGATGAAAAGGTTTCCAGGTACATGAAAGGTCTGAGATATGACATCCAATATGAGATGATCATGATGATCATTTGAAATGTAGAAGATTCTTATCAGATGGCTTTGAAAGATGAAGAGAAGCTGAGCTGAAAGCAAGGTCAAAGAGGCCGAGGTAGAATTCAAGCCAGAAGAAAAACAATTTCCCAAGACAGAACTCAGAAATCTAAAGAATAAGGGAAGAAACCTCAAACTCAAACTGAAAGAGGAGGAAGCTCACAGAGAGGGCAGTATGTTGATGGAAATACTTTTCCTCGAGCTAGAGGAAGAGGAAGAGGCCGAGGAGGTGAAGTGAAATGTTTTGTCTATGGGAAAAATAGACATAAATCTTATGAGTGTCCAAACAAAAAGAAAGAAGGTGGTGAGACTCACATTGTCGAAGCACAAGGATGGGATGTTGAGGTAGAAGATGATGAGGGTGAAATATCCTTAATGATGAGGAAATTTCTCTTAACGCCAGAAAAGAAGGCAGAGAACCTAGCCCAAAGGAACAGTCTATTTCAAACTTCTTGCAAAACCAAAGACAGGGTATGCAAAGTCATCGTGGACAGCGGTAGCACAGACAATATTGTTTCTACAGAGATGTTAGAAAACCTGGAGCTGGAGACTATTGTACATCCAAGCCCATACAGAGTTTCGTGGCTACAAAAAAGACATCAGGTAAATGTCACTAAACAATGTTTAGTTGAATTTAAAATAGGGGGATATAAGGATGAAATATTACGTGATGTCATTCCCATGTATGTTTGTCATCTATTGCTGGGTAGACCATGTCAATATGACATGAATGTGGTTCATGATGGGAGGAAGAACACATACACCCTGGAGAAGAATGGGAGAACACACATGTTGTTACCGATTAAGGACAAAGAAGTAAAACTAGAGGTAAGAAACATTGTACTTCTCATGAGTGGGAAGGAACTTCTTAATGAGGTTAAGAAGAAGGAAGACACACAATTTATTGTGGTCAGGAAGCCTAAAATTGTTTTGACTAGTACAAGAGTGGATGATTTACCAGAGGAAATCCAGAAGTTACTGGAAGAGTTCGCTGATATAGTAGTGGATGAAATACCTTGCTCCTTTCCACCGATCAGGAGTATAAGCCATCACATTGATCTTATACCTAGAGCTAGTTTACCAAACAAAGCATCGTACAGATTGATGCCACGGGAGAATGAAGAAGTCAAGAGACAAGTCCAGGACTTAATGGACAAGGGATTGATTAGAGAAAGCTTGAGTCCATGCGCTGTTCCAACAGTGCTCAGCCCAAAGAAAGCTGGAGGCTAGAGGATGTGTACAGACTCAAGAGCGATCAATAAGATTACCATCAGATATAGATTCCCATTGCCAAGGATGGATGATTTGATGGATTTCTTGAGTGGAGCAAGATTTTTTTCAAAAATTGATTTAAAAAGCGGATATCATCAGATTTGCATGAGAGAAGGTGATGAATGGAAGACAACATTCAAGATGAATGAGGGGTTGTATGAATGGCTTGTTATGCCATTTGGCTTAATGAATGCACCCAGTACTTTCATGAGATTGATGAATGAAGTCTTGAAGGATTTCATAGGAAAATTCATCATTGTATATCTTGATGATATATTAATTTTCAGCAAGACAGAAGCAGAGCACTTGAAGCACTTAGCTGCAGTGATGAGAAGATTACAACAAGAGAATTTGCTGATAAATATGAAGAAATCATCATTTATGAGGACAAAAATCATTTATTTGGGTTTTGTTATCTCTGCAAATGAGTTGAAGATGGACCCGGAAAAGGTAAATGCAATCAAGAATTGGCCATCGCCGAAAAGTGTGTTTGAAGTTCGAAGCTTCGATGGTTTGGCGAGTTTCTACAGGAAATTCATCCAAAATTTCAGTGGGATTAGTGCACCAATGATGGATACGGTGAAGAAAAGACACAAATCTTTTCACTGGACAGAGGAAGCAGAGAAGAGTTTCAATCTGTTGAAGAAGAAGATCACGGAACAACCAATTTTGGTTTTGCCGGACTTTAGCAAGACATTCCAGGTCAAGTGTGACGCAAGTGGATTTGCAATAAGAGCAGTTTTGAGCCAAGATGACAAACTGATCACATACTTCAGTGAAAAACTGAATGAAGCGAAGGTTAAGTACTCAACATATGACAAGGAGTTCTATGCGGTGATACAAGCGCTAAAGAAGTAGAGACATTATTTGGTTCCTAAGGAGTTTGTTTTGTACAACGATAATCGCACTTTGCAATTCGTGACTCAACAGGAGAAGTTGAACCAAAAACATGCTAAATGGGTTGAATTCATGCAAAATTTTACTTTTGTGATTAAGCATATTTCTGGAACTGCTAACAAAGTTGTTGATGCTTTGAGCAGGAAATGTTTGCCTATGCAGGAATTTAGAGTCAAAACTTTGGGTTTTGGTAACCTCAAAGAAATGTATAAAGATTACTTAGATTTTAAGGAGGCATATGAGGCATCTAAGAATCCGGTTCTCAGGGACAGAAGCCAGTGGATTGAATACATGATCTAGGATGGATTTTTGTTTAGGGGCAATTCGTTGTGTATTCCAAAATTCTCCATGAGGGAGAATCTACTGAAAGAAAAACACAGTGGAGGATTGTCCGGACACTTCGGTCATGATAAGACGTTCTCAAAATTGAATGGATCATATTTTTGGCCAGGGATGAGGACAGATGTTAAGAAATTTGTGGATAGATGTAGGATTTGTCAGCACACAAAATGGAAAAGGCAGAACACAGGGTTATACTAGCCATTACCCATACCTGGAAGGCCGTGGGATGTAGTGAGCATGGATTTCATATTGGGACTACCAAGAACACAAAGAGGATATGATTCAATATTTGTGGTAGTCGACAGATTTTCCAAGATGACAGATTTCATACCATGCCAGAAAACCAGTGACGCAACTCATATTGCGAACCTATTTTTCAAGGAAGTCGTCAGACTTCATGGCTTGCCAAGGAGTATTGTTTCGGATCGAGATACCAAGTTCGTTGGACATTTCTGGAGGACTTTATGAAAGAAGATGGGGCCAAGTTTTTCATTTAGCTCAATGTATCATCCTCAGACGGATGGGCAGAAAGAGGTCGTGAACAAAAGCTTGGGGGATTTGCTAAGGAGCCTAGTGACTAAACACCACAGTCAGTGGGATAGCATTCTGCCACAGGCGGAATTTGCTTACAATGATTCACTCAATAGAAGCATAGGGCATAGTCCATTTTATATTGTATATGGAATGCAGCCAAGGAGAGTTTATGAATTGAAATATTCGGAATGAAATGAATTTAGGAGTGCTAGTGCAGAGAATTTTGCAGAAGCAATGAAGGAGATTCACAGCCGAGTTAAGGAACAATCGTAGATTTCGAGCCAAGAATACAAGTGCGGAGCAGATCAACATAGGCGAAAACTTCAATTTGAAGTTGGTGATCTGGTTCTTGCACATCTGAGGAAGGAAAGGTTCCCAAGGGGGACATATAACAAACTGAAGATGAAAAAGATTGGACCACGCAAGGTCATAAAGAAATTTGGGACAAACGCATATGAGATTGAATTACCCGATGGGATCATAATTTCATCGATATTCAATGTTGCGGATTTGTACCCCTACAGAGCTAAAGAAGCAGGAGCAGAGGATGAACAGACAAAGGTTCAATGGACAAAACAAATGCCTGTAGCTGAAAAGCCACAGATAGAAAGCATAATTGACAAGCAAACTAGCAAAAAGACCAGGAGGAAGGAGTATTTTGAATACTTGGTCAAATGGAAGGGACATCCACTTGAAGATGCCAGTTGGGAAGATGAAGTAGAAATTCAGAAGCATGGACATACCATGCAAAAGCTCATGAACAAGAGTTCATGAAAATTTTCAAGCGAGGGAGTATGATGTAGGAGCATCGTGCAAAGCCCAAAGCACGCGACTAAGCCAAAGAAATAGTTGGATGTGCGGAGGAAGAAAAAGAACATGTTTTCATAAGAACCATTTTGAATTTTGAAATAAAAGCATTAATGTAATAGTTAAGAGGAACATACTTTGCATTTATATCTTGGAGGTTGTAAACAGATCTTGAGCGATTGCTCTCATCTGTAGAACATTAAGGCATTTAAATCTGTTAAATGTAAAAGTAGGTAGATTTGAAATATATATTAGACATTTATAGAACATAGGAGGGAAAACAGATATAGACACCCTCGCCTTTGTATCATAGAGTTAGTTGTATCATTAGCATAGCACATAAGAGGAGAGTTGCAGAGAGAGTTGTAGAAAAAGTCCATGTACAAGAGCTTGAATTAATATATGAAGCTTTGGATCAGATTTCATGGTGTTATGATGTTTTCTGATTATACATGGTGAATGGTATGCTTACAGTTGTTTTATTCTCTCTGCTATGCATTTTCTTTAATATTGTATTGAATGTATGATTTCATGATAAATGTTTGAAGTCTGAGAGAGAGAGAATGAGTTTCAATTGTTTCTCTTCCTGAGTAAGAGAAGTTCCTGCAAGGAGTGCAGTGAAACGTCCGCAAGGTGTGCGTTGACAAAGGGTCTGAGTTTTATCTCAGAAATCTCAGGAGGGATATCATTGTTCTCATTCCAGTGGAAGTGCAGGAGAAGCACAAAAGCCGTGCAAGGTGTGTGCAGGCTAGTTGAGGCCTTAAACTTATAAACTAAGGTTGAAAAATTGAAGGTCTGTTGTCGCAGAGGGTGCACAGAGTCGAAGAGTCAAATACTTGGAAGTATTTGAAAGAGTGTCGCAAGGAGTGCACGCAGGAGTATTTTTAAGACTTAAGCTTGCAAGTAAAATCTCAGAAGGGTTATCATCTTTGAAGTGTTAAGAGGGAGACAGAGTGAATTCGCTTTGTAGAAGCCAAGTTCAGACGAGGAACATTGGTTCATTTCACAAAGTCTTTAAAGAGGGAACGAGCAGTTGGAATTCTCTGTGGAGAACTTGTGAAGTCGCGAGGGTTGTGGGGTTCAGTGAAGCTGCGAGGAGGTTAAGCATTGGATGAATCCACCCTTTAGGAGGTGAGACTCAACGTGGCCCGTTGATCATGATAGCGGAGCCGTCAGATCATTTCAGAATTCGGGATTTCGAAGTGTTAGGAGGGACGGTAGTCGGAGGCTTGTTCAAGTCCCGAAAGCCAAGAAGAGGTGTTGTGGGGTATTCTACCCTACGGACTAATAAGCTAGGGATCTAAACTTATACGCAGAAAATGACCCTTAAGACTTAACTTTTGACCTTCTACCCGAATCTGAAACCTCTTTCTTCACATGCATACAAGAGAAGAATAAACC
>ML836854.1:28543-42064 GCA_009831015.1 Picea engelmannii | reverse complement strand
AAATCAAATATCATAGATGAGACTCATGTATGCGGGACGGGAAAAGTATCTTTTTCATTAACTTCAATATAAATCAACTTACAATGATTTCTGAGGCCGGTCACCGTTCCACGATTATGATCCTGGGCTCTTCCTCTTCTTTTGTGTCCTCCAACTGCTGCTTCTTGAGTTTCTCCTAAATCTTGAGGCAAAGCTAAAGGGTTGGGACAAAACTGGCTTGGCAATTTGGCAGAGTTCCTTTACTATAATTTTTCCTCTTTTGATTAGTACCCCTACCCCTCCTTTTATAGGCTAGGAAGAGCTAGGGTTTTAGTCGAACTCTCGACCATGCATGGCAGAGAGTTTCAGTTAACTGACAAAAAGCCTTGAGTCTCGGCGGAAACTTCCCTGATTTTTTGCTTTGTTAGGTACTCGCGGGCTGTTTTGGGCTAGCCCGCGGATATCCGCGTGCAGTAAAGGGACAGAAAGCGGTTGCCCGCGCCCAGTGAGAAGTTAGGGCGCGGGTTGCTTGTTTTGAGTGGTTTTTTGAGGAAATACTCAGCATGGCTTTGGCTAGGAAGAGGCATGAGTTGGCCTGATGCCAGGTAAACCTGTATGGTGCATTTTAGGGTTATAACATAAAAATCAACTTATATATCTTTTTCATTAACTTCAATATAAATCAACTTACAATGATTTCTGAGGACGGTCACCGTTCCACGATTCTGATCCTGGGCTCTTCCTCTTATTTTTTGTCCTCCAACTGCTGCTTCTTGAGTTTCTCCTAAAGCTTGAGGCAAAGCTAAAGGGACAAGTGGTGAGAGTCCACATCAGAGATAGGAAGAAATTGAGTGATAGGTGGCATGTATTCATCAAATAGGTGGAGTCAAACCTTGTTGACCGTTTCGGGTTATTTAGGTCAAAGGGCCGGGAGCCTTGCATCCAGATTCGCGAAGTTGCAAAGTCTGAAACCCCGATGAAGTGAAAAGTCCATTGGGAAGCCAACCATTACTGAGCACATCGGAATTCGTCATTTCGGGTTTCGGAGGTCATAGAGACAGGAACTCTCGACAACAGGGATCATGAAATCGCGAAACCCGAAGTCTCAGTTCGACAAAGGGCGCAGTTTTATTGTGGTCAAGGAGACTTGGGTGATGCCTTGTGTTTGATCATGTGGGCACACTCATACGAACCTGTGGAGGAACACCATTGTGTGTGTGTGTGTGTGTGTTTCCCTGTGGGGAAAATCAAAGAGTCAATCAGACTCAATGGCAGATTTAGAACGATCCTAAGCGGACCTCGGCCTGAGGGTTCGAGGTTCTGCTTCAAATGATTACCTTAGAAACAATAAAAAGTGTTGGTGAAAGTATAGAAGTTACAATAGATGAGGGATGGTGACCCTCTGTGAGAAAGTGCCTTGATGTTGAATGAGATATGGAAAAATCAACATGTGCAAACAAAGGAATAGAAAGGTCGTAGTGGATTGGAATTCCCCATACTACCATGTCAAAATATGTTTTTTAACATACATATCCTCTGTCGAAAGATTATGAAGCATGGGGACCGATTTCTAATGGTAATAATAAAAAAGAAAAAATAAAAACTTGTGCCTCATACTACAGTACCGGTGGTTTTTTTGCTTGCTTATATGATGTTTAAGGCTTCATCGATGATTAGTACAATGATGTTGGTTTGTTGTGGTGCTATTATGAAGATGTTCATAGCACTCTGGTGTAATGTGTGGCACATAATGATATCATTACATACAATTTGAAGAGTTGTTCACTAATGAATATTGATTGCTTCTTGAGCATGGAAGCTTGGGAAAAGTTGTCATTACTCATTTTTTTCGAGGCAATCTCTATTCTAATCATGTGTTTTTGTGAAAGCCACCACTAGTTATTGCATGGAGTATTGACCTGCAACTGTTTCCTAGTGTGGGGACAAGGTTAAATCATTGATTATGGTCATCATAAAGAGAAGGTGCTTTCACAAAGACCTTGTGGATGGTAGTTGTTGTTTCTTGAGATAAAGAATGTATCTGCTCCTTGTGTCGATCTCTTTGAACCCATTGGTGAGTGGAAAACACTTGAATTTTTATTAAATATTCTACATGGTGAGTTGGTAAAATATTAAGAATTAAAATATTGAATGATGATGTGAAAACTCATGGCATCAGATTGATTAGGTGATCACGGGTAGGACAAAATGGGATTTGCAATTTTCAATCTATTTAATTTTGGATGTGACTGTGTGCACCATGTGGTGTTGGTAACGATGAAAATGACCAATGTCATCATTTCAAAAAATCCAAGTAATGGAATTACCAAGATGAAGAGAAATAAGATGGCATTGTTTCAAATCCTCCAATGCAAATGTTGGCATTGTATATTGATAAAAATGTCAGTGGGTTTATGAGCATGAGAATGTTATGAGAGGAATTTGTATATTGTGAAATGAGAATGCATTTGACGACAATATGGTGTGAACAAATATGATAGAGAGGATTATGAGAGAGGCCTATACAAGAATATATTGTCATGACTATTTTATACATGCAATGTAAGTCTATAGGGGCCATCTCGTCTTCTTGTACGTTGTGGGTAGCATTATCACTACATCATTTTGGTATGATAACCTAAAATATTTTGAAGGCTAGGGATAAAGAGAAGTTGTGAAACTACCATATTAATGCTTTGGGAGTTGAACCTTAATTATGGTTGGTGTTTGCATCTTCTTGGAGCCAAGTCTTTGGCATAGTCAGTGTCAGTTATTATACAAATTGTTTTGTGTTGTTAAGTATGTTACGATCACTTGAGTTGTTGGTGTATGTTTATGTCAAATGATATTCACGATAAATGCATATGGAAAAGTGTAATATTGAAACAATTACCTTGGGAAAAATAAAAGAGAAGAACTATGGTTTCCATGTTTTTGGATTACCTTCAATTTTTCATTGGAAGCAATGGCTAGGAAAGAGGTGATCGATTGAATACAAATCCATTGAATAGCCAATTGGTAATGCAAAGAGAATATTATCGGATGGAAAGAACCATGATTCAGGTGTCTGAGTTTGTGAAGGCGTGTTTGGAAATATGCAAGGGGAAACAATATAAAATAGGCAATGTTATTTTTGTGTGGAGAGGTGTCTGTCAAATTTGTTGTTGCAATTATAGAAGACGTGAGGAACCAGTGATGTAGATGGTGCTCTATTGTGAATACTCTTTGCATTAATATGTTGATTGGGCTATAGTTGTACATGCCTTCTATTCATGATAGAATCATGGTTCATAGACGAGGCATCCATTCATGAGGGTTGAATAGAGGGAGTAGCCAGTGAGGCAAAATAGATAGTAGGGTTTGTTTTCAGTGACAGAGGGAGTTGGCCTCTGAGTTTGAAAAGAAGGATATTAGTCTCATACATTACTATTTGGGATTAGAAGTATGACATATGAGATCTTCCTTGGTTAGGGAAATATGTTGTGGATATCCTAAAGAGGTTCGGGGTGTTGGAATATAAACCGATAGCTACATCAATGAAATCAAATATGAATTTGTTGGATGATACGACTTCAGAGGTTGTGGATGTTACATTATACATGAAGATTATTGGATCATTGATGTATCTGACAAATACATGACCAGATATATGTTTTTTTGTGAACACCCTCAGTCAGTACATGGTGGACTGTTGGCCCTTGGTTATGGAAGGAAGCGAAGATCAAGGAAGGAAAGGTAAAATGAGAACTGTGCGGGAGACATAGTGATTGTCACTGTGTCGAAGTAAGCAAAATAATAGAAAATATGGAGTGAAGTATGAAAAATAAAGCCGTTGAATGAAGATATCAGGGATGACAGATCAACAAGAGAAAAGAATCGTAGACAACTCAGCAAGCAGAGAATGCCACCATTGGATGCTTTGGAGCACCGTGCGAGAAGGGAGGAAAGACATGATGGCAAAGCGCTGAAAAGGTGGGTCAAGTTGACCTAGGGTTTTAGACACCTAGGGTTTTGGGTAATTAGGGTTTGGACACCTAGGTTTTGACCTAAGGTTGTTGGTGAGGGACTATAATGTATAAATAGAGGTTGAGAGGACCTAGGTCGGGTCGATACTAGTGTTGGGTATTGATATTGATTGTTGGTTGAGAGATTATTGTACTGTGAGAGAGATGAGTGCTGAGAGTGAGAGCCTTCTGGTATTGTAAGATCTTCAGTTGGGTGCGAAGATCAAGTCCTGCAGCTGGGTGCGCGGGAAGGTGGGAGACAGAGAGAAGATCTGCTCACTAAGAGCACAGATCAGAACTGTAAGCTTTGTCTTAATATATCATAAGCACATTTCTGTGGATGTAGCCCTAGAGAGAGGGTGAGCCACGTATATTTTGTGTCATATGTATGATTGATGCCTGGATCTCTGTCATTGTTATACTGTTATTTGCATTATTGTGTTTGATTAGATGTATAGTTGCGCATAGTAGATCTAGATGATAAGAGATATATGAATGTTGCATTATTATTGTATTAGTTCCACTTGATATTCCCTTGGTTGTATACATCTCTATCCTACAACCCCCCTCTTAGCTGCTTCAGGTGAGACTACATCTGCTTCGCAGGTGTTTCCGAAAGGGCCAATAGCTAGGGCTTGTTGGTGCGCTCTTGGAGTGAGCCCTGGGTCTATCCCTGTGCCAACAAATGGTTTAGTTGTTGGGATAGGAATATTTTTAAGGGAATGTCAAGGTGGTTCCCATCAAATACTGAGATTCAAAAGTGGATAGAGGATCAAGAGAGGGACTTTGTTGAAGCCCAGAACAAGAACCCTAAACTGAGTACTGAAGATTGGCTACAAAGATACATCTTCACCGAAATTCACGAGATATTCTTTGGGGAAATCCACCAGGAGTTGTTTGACTGGTTGTCTAGGTTAGTCGATACCCAGTTCGAGATTAGATCTAGACCTCCTGTGGTTTGGATGCCGACACTGATCTAGAAGGTCAAGAGAGTTGACAACGTTGTATCCGGAGTAGTAGATCATTGGTTTGATAATACCATTGGAGGGTATATCATCAATTTTGTTGTTGACATAACAGAATCGTATAGCCAAGCTGAGAGATACTTTTTCAAAGGACCCAGAGGAAAAATTTTGCACTTTCTGAAGTTGAGAATCAAGATGCTCTTGTATGAAAACCACATCTTGAAGATACAGTAGATTGGTTGGACCTGAAAAGGATAATGTTCAAGATCTCCGACAGTGACAGTGACACAGAAGCAGGACATGTGTGCAGTGGGAAAGTATTCCTAGGGGTTCACCTTGAGAACTTGTTTAATCAAAATTATGGAGAAGAAAGTTTCTATAGTGGAGAATAGGTAGATCTAACCGACAAAGAACATTCAAATCCCACTAGAACAGAAGAAGGGGAAGCTGAAGAACTTCGGTAAAGCGAGCCAGAAACCTCAGGAACTATGTGGACTATTGAAGTAAGTAACATTAATCTTCCTATTGTCTCAATAGTACTTAGAAGTCAGAATAGTCAGAACCACCAGCGTCCTCAGAGCATTGTTACTGGTAGCTTAGCATCTACTCAGACAAGAAGCCTAGTCAGCTTTATGGCAGATGAAATGAGGCTCCCTATATTTAGAGGAGATGGATATGAAGATCTAGATCAACATTGGTTTTTGTGTGAATCCGTATGGAATATTAAAAGTATCACCGATGAAGCCATCAAGAGAACCCAGTTCAGCACTATGCTATGGGACCGCGCACTAAGCTGGTACATGAAACTTGTCCGAGGACTGGCGCAGCCTAAGCCACTGAACGAGATCAAGAATGCATTGATTGTATATTTTAAGAAACCTAATTCGGAGTCACAATGTATTACATAGCTAAAAGAGATCAAACAAAAGGTAGTAGAACCTATTTGGGAGTTTGACTAGAGATTCAAGACCCTAACAGGCCGATTAACTTTCCAGCTCCCCGATGAACAGAACAAAGAATGGTTCATCATTGTGTTGTTACCACACATCAGATTCCCTCTGATGCGGCAGAAGATTGCATCTCAGGAAGAAGATTTGGAAATCTCCATGAAGCTTGAATCAACACCCATGGGAGAATCTAGCTCAAGCATGAGCCAGATCTTGAGCCAACTAACTAGTTTGTCTTTGTAGGTCAAGGATATGAAGAAGGACAAGGGGAAGGACAAAAGGGAATATGTATGGTGTGTGAGATGTAGATCAGAAGGTCATGATAATGAACATTGTCCCTTATTCCATGAATATTTGGCCTCAGGAGCGTCGAGCCCCTTGAAGCAAATTAACCTACCCTGGTGTGATGTGTGCGGAAATAGGCATCACCCAGGTTAGTGCTATTACATGCAGAAGTATTTTCAGACACACACAAACTTGTACTGCACATTATGTAAATCAGTAGGGCATGATGATCGAGATTGTAGAGCTTACGATCTCATGCATGAGAGGTCGAGAGACATATACAAGATTCAAGGCGAAGTACAACAAGAAGGAAATACTCCACAGTACAACTCTCCAGAGAGAGGAAACTTCACTCCTCGTGGTGGATACAGAGGATGAGGATGAGGAGGAGGTATGGGCCAAGGCCGAGGAAAAATAATCTATTATAATTGTGCACAACCAGGACACTTAGCAAGGGATTTTCAGAACCCTTGCACAACCTGTAGTTATTGTAACTCTTTTGATCATGTCATAGAAGAATGCCTTGTACTATTGGCTAAGCTTAAGGAAAGACGAGGACCCCAGCAGAACCCACAAGTACAAATGATATATGTTGAACCTCGTGGAACCGAACCTAGAGTCAATGTCATTACTTGAGGAGGCGCTGCTACAGGAGAGGATAGAACAACCCAAA
Organism: Picea engelmannii; assembly: GCA_009831015.1. Classification (NCBI taxonomy): domain Eukaryota; kingdom Viridiplantae; phylum Streptophyta; class Pinopsida; order Pinales; family Pinaceae; genus Picea; species Picea engelmannii. The sequence goes on along the minus strand of ML836854.1, from coordinate 35,211 downwards.
GAAATATCCCAGAAGAGTCAGGTATCAGGAAAGCTAAGGAGAAGACTCAGGATTTTGATGCAAAGAAAGAAAGACGAATATTTGAGGAAGCAAGATAGGAGTTCAAGAGGAACCAAGGATCCTCATATAGAACACAACCAGAAGTAAAAGAGTACGGAATGCCTTAGGAATTTGATCAATCGACTGCGCATAAAGAAGGAAAAGAGGAAAGTACACTCATCGATTTTTTGTACACTTGTCTTAAATTAATTTAGGATGAGAAAGTTGTACAAGAGTTACAGAACCTAATCAGGCAGTATGAGCTAGGAAAGGTAGACCCCTTGCTAAACAGGGCAATACACAAGATTGGTAAGAAGATAAGAACAAACAAAGAATTACATTTGAATGCTCAAATAGGAGAGTATGATATAGACTATGTGGTCCTCGACTTAGGGTCGTAGGTCAACGTCACGACGAAGCAAAATTGGGCACTGATGGGAAAAACCAAGCTCATATACTTCCCTATCAGGCTTTGCATGGCTAATCATCAAGCTGTCAGCCCATTTGGACGATTGGAGCATGTCCCCATGGACATCAACGGAGTTAAAACCTTTGCAGACTTTGAGGTAATTGAAATTGTTGATGATAGCTGCCCTTACCCTACATTACTAGGAATTGATTGGGCCTTCAACAATTCTACTGTGGTCAATTTAAATAAAATACGCATGACATTTGAAGGAGATGGCCTTAGGGTCATTGTACCCTTAGATCCATATGAAGGTATGAGGTATACAGATCCCATCAGAGAAGAAGACTACGCATATGAGCTGGAAAACAACTATAAATTAACAGCCAGACAGGAGGATTATATCAACCCTACTGTCGATCAGAATCTAAGCTGGTGAAGTGATAGTGTGTGTTCATCAGATTCACAAGAAGCGTTGGATAACTAGCAGAACCATATGTATGAAGTATCCACAAGGAGATGTGCCCGACTGACCAGAGAAGTTCGTTGGATTGTTACAACAAGAAGTAACTTACCCACCTTTAATGGTATGAATCCTTTAGAATCCTTCTTGATGGAATTTGAAACAATTGTACCAACAAAACAGAGGCTGTTGGCTATGGATGAGGCTCTGAAAGCTACACCAACAAGATGGTGGGGGACACATAAAAGCAATATCACAGACTGGACACAATGTCGAACCTTGATAACAGCGCGGTTTTTAGCACAAGTAGGAAGTTGCGAAGTGAGGTACACAGGTCAAAGTTGCCCAAAGGACCATGTACGAAACTGTGAAGAGTCCTAGAGTGACATTCCTCAAGAAAAATGGGTACACAGATTCATTAAAACGATGGGAACAACCCCTATTAACTAGTACCTTCAAGCAGAGTTGCACCTTATCACCGTAGATTTGGAAGGTATGCTTTAGAATTTTGTAACCACCTTTTTGTTTGAAATTGAATTTCCCTCAGTAGATCAAGCATTAAATATTGTGAGTCAAAAAGTATTTAAAGAGTCATCTAGAATCCCAATGGAGAAAGAAGAGGATGAATGGACTATGCCATTCTAGAAATTAAAGGATGTTACAACATTAATGCCGACAAAGATGATGATCCGAGGAAGGTAAACATTGCTGAGAAAGAAGGCCACAGGGATGTGGAAGGACCAAGTGTTGAACTACCATTCATTGGATAGTTGATCAAGATAAATAAAGTTAATATTGGGACAGAGGAGACATTGAAGCTTGCCAATGTCGGAGATTACTGAGATGTTGCTACCGTTGACAAAATTACAGAATTACTGCACGGGTATCAGGACTTGTTTCCAAACATGTTCACTGATATGAAGGGTATCAAAGGACCTATGGGACAAATGAGAATACCTTTGAAACCATATGCGAAGCTAGTTAAGAAAATACCCTATAGATTGAACCCAAAATACAAGGAAAAAGTGAAGATTGAGCTCGACAGAATGCTAGAAGCAGGGATTATTGAACTTGTCGAAGAGTCGGAGTGGATCAGCCCTATGGTAGTACAAGATAAGAAGACAGGTGAGATAAGAATATGTGTGGACCTCATAAAGCTGAACGATGCCTATTTTCATGACCCCTTCCCTACACCATTCACAGATGAAGTATTAGACAATGTGGGAGGCCAGGAGGTATATTCTTTTACAGACGGGTTTTCAGGATACCATCAGATCTGGATTTCCAAGGAGGACCGCCACAAGACCACATTTGCCATAGAATGGGGATCCTACCAATACACAGTGATTCCATTTGGACTGAAGAATGCCCCAACCATCTTTTCTAGGGTGGTGGTCGAAGCGTTCAAATAATTTTTTCATAAGTTTTTAGAAGCCTATTTTGATGACTGGACTATTTTTAGTTTGTTGAAAAATCATGTTGAATGTCTAAGGCTAATGTTGGATAAATGCAGGCAATGTCAAATTGCTTTGAATTTGAAGAAGTGCATCTTCTTCTCACCATTTGGAGTATTATTAGGTCATATTGTATGCAAGCAAGGATTGTTGGTGGACCCATCCAAAATTGCAATTATAGTTGATTTTCCACCTCCTACCTCAGTCAAACAACTGCGCACTGCGCTAGGACATACTGGCTATTACAGGAAATTTATCAAAGGATATGCTCAGATTACTGCACCAATGGAGAAGTTATTAAAGAAAGACTATCAGTTTGGTTGGACATAAGAATTCCAGTAGAGCTTTGACACACTGAAACAAATGATGGTGACTACGCCTATTCTGGTCTTTCCAGATTGGAGCAAGGAATTTCATGTGCATGTTGATGCATTTTCCATTGCATTAGGAGAAGTACTAGAACAACCTGGAGAAGGGGACATTGATCATCCATTAGCATTTTCTAGCAGAAATCTATCTACAGTTGAAATCAATTACACTACTACAGAGAGAGAAGGATTAACCATGGTGTACGCGCTACAAAAATTATGCCATTACTTACTAGGAGGACACTTTAAAATGTTTACTGATCACTCTACGCTGAAGTGTCTGGTCAACAAGCCAGTGTTGGAGGGGAGAATATGCAGATGGCTTCTCCTGTTTTAAGAATACGATTTTGAGATCATAGTTAAGCCAGGAAGAATGAACAAGGGACTTGACCACCTGTCGAGGTTGGAATATGGCGAAGAACCCACCAGTCTGGAGGATACACTACCGGATGCATAGATGCTCTCCATTAGGAAGATGGATGACCACTTCATAGACATAGTCCAATTCATATCAACAGGAATGGCTCCAAGTGAGTATACAATTTCCCAGAAGAAACAACTAGTGGTGCGTGCTGCATACTTTTCACTAATAGTTGGTCATCTATATAAGATGGGACCTGATGAGATACTAAGAATATGTGTGATGGAGGCAGAGCTCCCACTGATCCTCACATAATCTCATGAAGGGATCGCAGGAGGACATTACACAGGCAAAGCAACTGTGTAGAAGCTTCTGCGAGCTGGCCTTTAGTGGCCTACTTTACACAAAGATTCTAAAGAGTATTTTGGAGCCTATGATGTATGCCAGAGAGTTGGAAAACCATCCAGAAGAGACAAAATGCCACTAGCACCGCAAATGACCCTACAAGCATTTGAAAAATGGGTCATTGAATTTGTGGGACCTATAAACCCACCAGGGAAGCGCACAGGAGCAAGGTATATTATCACTGCGACATAATACCTGACTAAATGGGCCGAAGCAAGAGTAGTCAAGGACTGTAGTGAAACTACATTCGCGCGTTTTATATTTAATGACATAATAACTAGGTTTGGATGCCCTAAGACCCTTATGAGCGATCAAGGCACTCATTTCATCAACAAGACAGTTGAGGCCCACTGAAGAATTTGCAGTCCACCATTAGAAGAGTACACCTTACCATCTACAAGAAAATGGAACGGTTGAAGCATTCAAAAAAATCTTGGAGAAAGCATTGACAAAGATTTGTAGTGTAAACAGGGATGACTGAGATTTAAGAGTACCAGCAGTACTCTGGGCTTATAGAACCACTTGCAAGAAATTAACAACACAAACCCCTTTCAAGTTGGTTTATGGTCTTGAAGTTGTTGTCCCGATGGAGTACTTGGTACAGAGCTTAAGAATTGCTACATTTACAAACATGGATGACACTTGCGTTGTTCGTGAGAGGCTTGCCCAACTGGTTGAACTAGAAGAAGACAGATTTATGGCAGGATTCCATCAACAGGTACAAAAGGAAAGAGAGAAGGCCTATCATGACAGACACATAAATAAGAAGGGATTTAAGCAAGGTGATTTAGTATTGGTGTATGATAGTAAATTTATAAGACATCCAGGGAAGTTTAGAATGCATTGGCTTGGACCATATGAGATCACCTATGTTACAGAAGGAGGAGATGTGCAACTGAAGACATTGAAGGGAGAATGGAAAGAGGGATTAGTAAATGGGAATTAGATGAAGTTGTACTATGACAACTAGCTTCCTCATAGCTCTCAGTAAAAGTAAGGAAGAAAAGTGACCATGTACGAGGTGCAGTTGAAACTGGGTACCAGACACATAAAAGATAGTTTGCACAAGGATGGGAAGGAGGCATAAAGAAGAAAACAAAGGCTACACTGCGGAGTCCAAATTCGAAGTGAAACGGAAGGATCAGATCTGAAGTGCCTTGGGATGAGTCACAGGTGAGTTTTGGGGGCCTATTGGCCCTTGGTTATGGAAGGAAGCAAAGATCAAGGAAGGAAAGGTAAAATGAGAACTGCGTAGGAGACACAGTGACTGTCACTAGGTTGAAGTAAGAAAAAGAGTATAAAAGATGGAGCGAAGTACAAAAAATCAAGTCGTTTAATGAGGAGATCAAGGATGACAGATCAGCAAGAGAAAAGAATCGTTGACAACTCAGAAAGAAGAGAAAGCCACCATTGGATGCTTTGGAGCACCACGTGAGAAGGGAGGAAAGACAGGTTAGTGAAGCCCTGAAAAGGTGGGTCAAGTTGACCTAGGGTTTTAGACAGCTAGGGTTTTTGGTAATTAGGGTTTGGACACCTAGGTTTAGACCTAAGGTTGTCGGTGAGGGACTATAATGTATAAATAGAGGTCGATAGGACCTAGGTCAGGTCAGTACTAGTGTTGGGTATTGATATTGATTGTTGGTTGAGAGATTATTGTACTGTGAGAGAGAGGAGTGCTGAGAGTGAGAGCCTTCTGGTATTGTAATATCTTCAGCTAGGTGTGAAGATCAAGTCCTACAGCTAGGTGCGCAGGAAGGTAGGAGACAAAGAGAAGAAGAGAGAAGATCTGCTGACTAAGAGCACAGATTAGAACTGTAAGCTTTATCTTAATACATCATAAGCATAGTTCTGTGAACATAGCCCTAAATAGAGGGTAAACCATGTATATTTTGTGTCGTATGTGTGATTTATGCCCGGATATCTATCATTGTTATATTGTTATTTTCATTATTGTGTTAGATCAGATGTATAGCTGCACATAGTAGATCTAGCTCATAAGAGATATATGAATGTTGCATTATTGTTGTATTAGTTTCACTTGATATTCCCCTGGTTTTAGACATCTCTGTCTTGCAACCCCCCTCTTAGCTACTTCGGGTGAGACTACATCTACTTTGCAGGGGTTTTCGAAAGGGACAATAGCTAGGGCTTGTTGGTGCGCTCTTGGAGTGAACCTTGGGTCTGCCCCTGTGCCAACATGGACCCCAGACGTGTTCACCTGATTGTAGTAAAACATTTGATGAGGTACCTTAAAGGTACAATGGATTATGGGCTCAAGTATGTTGTAGACAGTAATATCAGTCTACTTATATATTCGGATTCAGATTGGGTCGGTAGTGTTGCAAACCGAAAAAGTACATTGGAATGTTACTTCACTTTGGGTTCTGGTATGATTTCATGGATTAGTATGAAGCAGTCATGTGTAGCACTCAGTACAGTTGGGGCATATTATGTGGCAACATGTGTAGCAATTCGCAAAGCAGTGTGGCTTCAAAAATTGTTGACTGGATTATTCGATATTGCAATGGAGGCGACCTATATCTTGTGCAAAAACTAGAGTTGTATATTGAAATCAGGTATCACTATATCAGGGATATGGTGCATAAGGGAGAAGTGAGGCTCCAATATGTGGCTACCGATGAGCAGGTTGTGAATTTGCTAACAAATTCGTTGTCAAGGATGAAGTTCGAGTACTTCAGAGATAAGCTCGGTGTAGTCCCTCTTAAGAGGGAGTGATGGCTTCAGATGTTGTTGCAGGGTAGTGGATGTCATGATGACATGTTGTAGCTATTGGAGAGATACCCATTGGCCCTAGATCCATGTTGTGAAGCCACTATGGATTTCCTGTGATTTATAGATTCGATTTTCCAACATTCAATGGTCATGAGCTCATGTGGATGGTGAAATTGTTAGAGTATGTGTCAGATAAAATACCTTCCTCATTAAGAGGGAATGTTGATATTTTATGTAATTTCATAAGTTATTCCTAAGTGTAATTGTATTGGTTATTCCTAAGTGTAATTGTGAAAGGGTTTATTGATAAGTCATGTATTTTAGGTATTTTAGAGTATAAATAGAGGTTATATCGAGTCATTGTGATCACTCATTGAATATAAGTACAAGAGATTAGTACGCACTTATCTAGGAGGCTATTCTTGGTTCGTGTCTAGGT
>ML836854.1:16317-28493 GCA_009831015.1 Picea engelmannii | reverse complement strand
GGAGTCAAACGTGAGAGTGTATCCTTGATCACACATTTTACTAACACTGATAAGATTATGATTCATATATTCAACCAATAGGACATTTTTTTCTTTTACATATTTTCTTCCAAGCTCTACTATGCCTTTTCCAAGTATTTTGGCATATGAGTCATCTCCAAATGCAAAATTTCCACCTTTTCTATTCAAGATGATGAACGTTTTTTTATCCCTAGTCATGTGTGATGAGAATCCACTGTATATGTACCATTCATATTTTCATTTACATTCTTCGATGGTCAATGCTATTCGACAATCTTCATTTTTTGGAATCTCTTTCCTTCTCCATATTGTGGTTGGAATAGGAGTATCTTCATTCATATATCTGCAGTCTCGTACTTTTTGACCAAGATTATTACATTTGTAGCATACGATATTTTGGTCAATCAATGGATCAAATGGATTATAACTTCTATTGATAAATTTGCGAACATTTCCATATCTACTATTTACACCATTCATATTTCTTGCATAGTTGTTCCTTTCATTGATTCTGCAATTAATTTCCTTGTGTCCAAAACTTCTGCAAGTATAACAATGACCAAGAAATAAATTTTGATACTTGGGATTAAATGATCTTCTTTATGAAGTAGTCCATATGGGTTCATGATCTAATATTTTGTAGTTTCCTTCATACCGATTGAAGCTTCTTTGATTCCTGAAAGTAGGATCTCTTTTTGGATATTCATCTCTTCTGTAATCATTCCTTCTTTCTGACATCCTGGTCCACTTCTCATCAACTTTCCTTATTGGTTTTGTGGAGTTTTCCTTTTATTCATTCTTGTTGGCATTTTCATCTTCTTTGTATGAAGTTTCACCCTTGCATTCAAGGTAGGTTATGTCTTTTGGCACTTGAGAGTTTCTTAATATTTTCCTTAATGAGACAATTTTTGGTTCAAGTTTCTCATAATCTTGTTCTTTCTTCATTATCTGGACATTCCTTTCTTCTTGTATTCTTCTTACTTATTCAAGTTGAATCTTCAAGGAGATGCTTTATTCTCTTAGTTTCTCATAGTCTTCTAATTGTTCCTTCAAGTTTTCAATTGTATTCTTATGATTCCCTTTCAATTTGCTTCTTATCTTTCTATTTGTGTTTCTAAGCTTTTTATTTTCATTTTCAACATGCTTAAATTTTTCAAGAATCTCAACTTCATGTTTGATTTTTGTGTTGTATTTGTATCCCCAAAAAGAATCAAAGTTTGTTTATTCATCAGTTTCTTCTTCAGAATTTACCTTTTCAGGTATTTCCTCATGATCTTCTTCTTGATTGGGCTTTTCTTCTTCAGTGTCATCTCTTTCAATCTTTGGATAAGGGAATTCATGTTCAATATGTCCTAATTTTTCACAGTTAAAGCAAAATAATGCACCTCTAATGGCTTCAATATGTGAGTTGTACCTTTCTTTCACTTCTTTTTCTTCTGGATTTGCATAAAGGTCTTGTGGCTTATCCCAAATCTCTTTTGCATATGTACATGATCCCACCTTGGATTTTAGTGAATCAATCAATCCATCCAGAATAGTATCCATTGCCATTTTGTTGTTTGCTCTTGCTTCCTTCTGAGCTACATTCTTTTATTTCTTCAATGCCTTGTATCCTGAAACAACTGAGAGCCAAATATCGAACCCAGGAGATTTCAATTAAGTTTTCATTCTATTACTCCAATATTCAAAATTGCTTCCATCAAATGGTGGAATCCCATTTGGAATTTTCCCTCCCATAATTGTTTAGGATCTTCCTTCCAATGGTTAAATTGTACTAAAGGTAACCTACTCTAATACCAATAGTTGATACTAAGAGGGGGTTGAATCAGTAGCAAGTACAATTTCAAACACTTTTTCAACTTATACTTCAACCAGATTATATATTCAATTTATATCCAATGAGCAATGAAGAATATCCAATGAACAATGAAGAATAGTAGAAGAGATACACCAATACACCATGCACCATATATGAGAAGTAATCATATGTTATTTTTCAATGGAAGTAATGAATTCCAAGGGAAGATAAATCTTCCAAGTTCAAAGGAGGGTCAAACCTACAATCAAGGGAAGAAACAACTTCCAATTTCAAGGGAGGGTTAAACCCTCTATCCTTGCCCCTTCCTTACACCCAATAATATATAATATATAATAAACCTTTACATAAAAATATTACCATCAACAAAATATAACCATTACATTGAAACCTAAACCAAAGATCACCAAGATATGCCTTCCTTAGAACTTCCTCAATCCATTTCACAGGTACACTATATGTCCTCTTATCATACCTTGTATGTATTCTACATGTCTTCTTATAAGCTCGCGTATGTATACTACCTGCCCTCTTATGTTCCCAAGTACACCCTAAAAAAACTAGGTTTTCTGCAATTCTGAAATTTCTGGGCCTTTTAGACTTCACCACCTCAGACTTGCTCCACGTTGAACTCTGCACATACTCCTAGCACAAGTGCAGACCCACTTATGCTAGATCCATCACACTTTTTTGGATAATTCAAATGAAGGATACTCAATGTGTATTTATACTCTTTATGACACTTCCTTTTGACATTAGGGATAACCTGCCACTTTCTTATTTTGTAATTCTTTTCTTTAATCATCTTCAGGGCTTACCTGTAAATTCACATTTTCATATTCAAAAAATAATTTCTCCTCAACCATGATGATCCATGTGAAATTCCACCTACCACAAAAAATTGCATGACATATACTATCCATTCATGGGTGTTGTATTTGCATGTGTAGTGTCCTTCATGTCCAAATACCTTCATCAAATTTGGAGTCGAAAACCAATGACTAGGGTTGACATCAATGAAAACAACCAATGTTACAACATGATCTTCATTCATGCTATCACCAAATCCATATGAAGGAGGCATATATTCCCAAAATTAATTTTCTAATTCATGAATGCCATTATGAGTTCTCGGTGATGCCCTTTTGAATTTGTAATGCACCATCCACCTTTCATAGTCTCATGAATCACACCTTGTAACCCTTTCATTGTCATTTTTTCCTTGTATTTTTTGATGGCATCCTAATATATAATAAAACTTGGAAGGCTCATGTTACCCATGTGGTTCGGGTCTTACAACTACTTTCTCATTATCAACTCTTTCTCAAAGGGTCCAAATGTTCCTTTGGTGTCTCAAAACTAGAAAATTTGTGCCATACTTTTAGTAAGGAGGATCCAAAGAAAATTGACACAATGATTGGTCTCGTCCTCCAACTCTTAAAAGTTGACAAGGTTTTCTTGATCTAATAGGGTACTATAGAAAGTTTGTCTAGAAATATGGAAAAATTGTTTCTCCCCTCATTGCCTCACTTAATAAAAATATTTTCATTTGGAATGCAACCATATATCAATCCTTATAGGATTTAAAGGATTCCATGTGTACAACCCCAATACTTGTTATGCTTGACTTCACTAAGACTTTGTTTTTGAATGTGATGCCTTGGTAAAATTCTTAAGCATGGTTCTCATGCAAGAAGGCAGACCATTTTCCTTTACTAGTAAACAAATTTATGAGTGACACTTGGGAAAATTGACCTATGAAAATTAAATGTTGGCCATTTTACACGTTATGGATATCTGGCATCCCTAATTGCCTGGGAAACATTTCTAGATTAAAACTGGTCAATTCATCCTCAAACACTTTTTGGAGCAAAGGATTTCATCCCCTAAACAATAGAAATGGGTTACCAAAATGTTAGGCTATGATTATGAGATCATTTATAAGAAGGGCAAGGAGAATGTGGTAGTTGATGCTCTCTCTACAAAATATGAAGAGGAAGGATCCCTCTTTTGACTCTTCTTCATTGTAGTTGAATGGGTGAATGAAGTTTGCAATGAATGGTTCACATATCCCTATTTTCAACCTAATCCAAAAAAGTCAAGATAATTCCCATGCATCTCCAGGTTACACTTGGCACAATGATGAGCTCCACTATAAAGGGCATCTATATTTGATCAAGTAGTCCAATTTTAAATCAATCATTCTATATGAAATCCATGCATTGCCAATAGTGGGTCATTCTAGCTTTCCTAAAACACATGATACTAGAAGGAGAACACCTTGTAGTAGATATGTTTATGGAACCTCCCTGAAATATTTATCCTTTCTCTGTTTATAGCGGAGGCAGGTGGCTAGAGATTTTTGTGAAGGTCTTTTTTACAGGTGCACCTATTAATGAGCATGTGCCCTAGTGCACATATAAACATAATTTCCCAGTGCTTAAATGTTCATATGCACCGCCATAGGTTATAATGAAAAAAACAAGCACTGAATAAATCACCCCTGTGTTATTGAGCATTACGACCTGGTGCATTCCATGTCTTCACGTGCACCGAGGTGGGGTAAATAAAAAAATTACCAAATAATTTTTCATTATTACACTTATTCATGTTCTTACAAACTCTCAAGAAACAACCAATGCTCACTCTCCTTCCAAGGCTGCCCTGTTTGCAATGCTCTATAGCGAGTTCAATAGCTCCACAGGTAGATTCCACAAATTTCCAAATTTTGGAAATTACCATGAATTTTCATTTCCTCTCAAAATGGAACCATGCCTCCTTGGGACATAAAAGTCAATGTAAATTGTTTATTACCTTCCTATTTCCATTTTCATCGAATTAAAATTTGAATTCAGCTTGAAATTTGGTTGTTTTTTGATTTTTTTTTTTCAATTTCACACGATGCACCTAAACGCTCTAGCTTTCCCCGAAAGTGGTGCATCCTACGTGGAAATGCATAGTAAGCACAATTGAAGATTAGTAAACTATAAAAATACACATTGATGTCATTCAAATAAGGGCACCATAATAAATTTTAAAAATTAAACATAGTGGTGCGTATTTTGTGACGCCCCATTACTAGTGCATCATAAAAGACAATGCACCGCTAAATAACATGCTGGTTCTCTGAGAACAGTGGATAAATAGTTTGTTCCATTGAAAAAAGTGCACCACTAAGTTTACACCTCATAAAAGTTAGCATAGCAATCTGTCCATGTTAACCAACTTCACCGATGTTATTAAAAGAACCACATTGGGACAAATATTGAATGACTTGGTATAGCAGGGAATCTCCTTGGATGCCCTGTTACTGGTGCTCTATACAACACAATGCACCACTAAACAAAAAATTGGTGCTCCAATAACACAATAGCATCAGTGTATTCATATTAACACATCACACTTCTTAATTTGAAATAAAAAAAATTAAACTAGTGGTGCCCCTAAGTCTAATAAGTGCATTGATGTTGTAAATAGCACAGCACCAGGCCGAATATTTCACAATTTAGCAACGCGATGCATCTTATGGGACACATTGCTAAAATATGTGGTGGTGTGAAAATTTGCATGGAGAATTGGTGCATTATAGTAATAGCCTAGCAATGCGGTGCTATTTTTCTGATATAGAGTATCGATGACAATGCGTAGTGACTATTTTAAGTGCACTAGTTACTTTTTAACATTTTTTTGCAAACATAAATTAATTTTAGTTTTTGTTAAATAAAATTTATTTATATATGTGTATGTTTTATAATTTAAATTCATTATATATAGCAGTAGGAGCAGCAGGTCAAAATGTACACCTTTGTATGTGAGTGGGAGGTTTGGGAGAGGGAGATGGAGAGGTTCATTCACCCTATTACACCACAAACACCTACCATTTTTAGGAATGTTTGCCTCCTAAATTTTTATGAGGAGGTTACATCCCTCGGGGGGAACTCTTCGTTGTTATAGTAGTTAATTTTTCATTGGGATCTTGATCGACGAGAATTCAGGATCGGTCCCAATTTGTGGTATCAGTCCACAAAGGACGATGTTTATTTCATCTTTGATTTTTATAGGAGGGGGAAGTTTTGGCCCCAATTCCATGATCTACCACTTGGTGTTGCAGGAGATACCTAGTTTCATACGTGCAGAGACATGTCAATCTAGACATTATTTTCGCTTTGGAATTCCAAATTGTTGGTGGTCAAATGTGGATGGATTCATTTCATAAATAGGATTTTAGGTGATTGTGTCTTATTATCACAGAAATGCCACACTTTACCTTTGATGGGCAGTGCATTACTTACCATTTGATGCATTATGTATATAGTTTAGTGTAGAGGCCCCGATTTATTAGGTGGATGGATATTTTTTTGAGACAGTTTTGTTTTGCGTTGGATCATTATCCATCATTTTAAATGGGAGGAGATTCTTCCCATTCATGTTAAAGTTGTTTACATTATTTTTTTAGAGGGTTCATGCCACTCGACCAGGAGTACCCCGCTTGCCTCATAGACCTATGTTTGATACGTGTATGTGCATGTGGGGGCAGTTGTTTCCCAAGAGGGGCTAGTCGGAGTGGTCATGTACTCTGGTCAGTAGAGAGGTATGTGATTTCTTAGATGGAGAGGACAATCCTATCCTCAATGTTGTACAATACCCATACATGGAGATAGATTGGAGATGATTTCAAAACATCCTATTTACAACATCCAAGCCACCAGATGAGAATGGTAATATTATTTTTATGTTTTGATAAATCTAGTTGCATATTTTTATGTATTATTTAATGCACATGTAACTTATTGTAACATTTTTTTTCAATTATCTTATTATTAGTATCTCTTGTTTTGCATATATTGGCACATATGTTGGGGATGAGCCACCCCAACATGATGAGGAGATGGAGGAGGCACCAGAGTAGAATCCTTGAGTACATAGGCCTAACATGCCATGTAGGTCAAATCAGAGAGCCCAAAAAGAGATGGTGGATTGCTTATGTGGTCTGATGGCTAGTCGTGGAGTGGTCCATGTATCAATTTGAGAGAGATTATGGGTATTAGACCTGTCTACAATATGGGTGACCTTGCCTAGTGACATGATGTCACTGATTCATCATGTTGTCGGTGCCCTTGATCACATCGAGACATTGATGGATGTTTCTCATGATTCCACTCCATATAACCCATTAGGAGACTGAGCCACATCCCCTACAGCACCTGGTCATAATCCTCCCTCTCCTTCTACTCCACATGTGTCACCATCCACCAATCCTCCTACTTCTCCTCCACATGTGTCAATATCCACTGATCCTCCTCCTCCTTATCCTCCACATGTGTCACCATCCACCAATCCTCCTACTTATCCACATGTGTCAATATCCATCGATCCTCCTCCTCCTTCTCCACTTGTGTCACCATCCACTGATCCTCCCACTTCTCCTCCACATGTGTCACCATCCATCGATCCTCCTCCTCCTCCTTCACTTGTGTCACCATCCACCAATGATCATCCTCCTCCTCCATATGTGTCACCATCCACCGATCCTCCTGCTTCTCCTCCACATGTGTCACTATCCACCAATCCTTCTTCTTCTTCTCCACATGTGTCACCATCCACAAATCCTCCTCCTCCTCCACTTGTGTCACCATCCATTGATCCTTCTACTTCTCCTCCATATGTGTCACCATCCAACAATTCCTCCTCCCCCTCCTCCACCTGTGTCACCATCCATCGATCCTCCTCCTCTTCCTCCTCCTTCACTTGTGTCACCATCCTTTGATCCTCCTCCTCCTCCACTTTTGTCACCATCCTCTGATCCTCCTCCTCCTCCTCCTCCACATTTGTTACAAGATATTAATAATCTGGAGATTGTGTTCACGTCTAGTGTTTCACATGAGATTGATCCTAGTGGAGAGGCGTTTGAGAGTATACTTTCATCATTGATTTTTGGCATAAGTATTGATACACATGCCTCTACCTATGGTAGAAAAGGCATTAATGCCTCTAGCTCTCGTGGTGGACCTAGCTAGTAGTGGTACTATTTGAGATGTGTATTGATTGTTTTAGATTTGACTTTAGATGTATATATGACATGTTTATTGATTTTGATGACATCTATATTGATATGTATATCACTCATGTATATTATGTTTTTTTCATACCATGTTGATGTTGTTGTTGTTTTTTATAAAATGTATTATATGTATGCTAATGATTAACATTATTGATGATTTCTATGTTTATAAATTAAATTTGAGATGTATCAATCATTTAAGTGTATAGTGGTCATATAATATTTAATTTTACTTTTATGAAATCGTTTAATTAATTTGGATTGTGATTGCAAAAACTTATAATACCATATAATGTTTAACTCTTCTTCAAGGAGAATTGTTTGTTGTATAGCAATACACAATATGTTGATTAAATGTGTTTAGCAACAAAAATAAATAAATATGATGAGTGAAATGATTGTGATTTGAATAATTATGTTGTTTTCATATATTGTAATAATAACATTATGATAGCCCCCGGGGTGTAGGGTAGTCAGGGATGGAGTGTACTATTAAGGCACTATGTTATGTGAAGTCACAGACTCGAAACCTTAGCTTACCTTGTGTGTCACATATGGGGCATCATGGGCACATATGGAGGTTCTAGTGGTAGCAGTCAGATAACACGACCTCGTGTCACACAAGTATGTGCCCGACTAGTTGTTGATTCTTCCAATCACAGAATAATAATAATAATAATAATAATAATAATAATAATAATAATAATAATAATAATAATAGCATTATGATATAAATATTCACTAATAATATTAATAATAATGATGTAATTATAATGTTAATTTTTTAATGTTTATTATTCAAATATTACAAGAAAAAGTTATAATATAATTGTTTACTAAAATCACAATTATTATATTTTGATTTTTCAAAAACAAATATTAATTTATATTATTCAACTATTATAATATATTAAATTTATTTAATTAAATTTAAAATATTAAATATAATAACAATAATAATAAATTTTGATCTATACACTTTCAATGAAATGGTTTCACAATTTTTTACTCTATTATTAACTTCATGAATCTTCTATTAAAAAAGTATGTAAGTATTAGTTGAATCTTCTATTTAAAAAGTATGTTGAGTATTGTATTTAGTTGATTTTGTATTAAAATGTATATATTGGATTTAGTTAATGAATGAAAAAATTAATTTGAATAATTACTCCTATGAAATGTTATTTTTTCGTCCATTTTAATGATAAAGTTATAATAATTGTTCATTAAATTTATAATAATTGTTCATTAAATTTATAATAATTATATTTATTCATTTTTATTATTTAAAAAATATAATCAATTAAATTTAAATTATTAAATATGAAAACCAAATCATTAATAATAATAATCAATATCAATATTTGTCTTCCATGATAACAATTTATATTCAAGCTTTCTAGGGTTGGATTATAGTGAGAGAAAACTTTAGAGGCTAAACTTCATGATTTGTCTTATTTTATTCTAAAAATAATTTGATAATTTCTATTTTTTAAAATTATTTACCCAAATCCTATGGGATAAAATTATTTTACTCCAAAAGTTATCAATATTTTCTAAAAGATATACAAATACTTAGAAATTGGAATACCTTTTACAAGAATAACACCAAACATTTGTAATTAGTATTTTAAGAATCAGTAAAATTGGCAAAGGTTTATATACTTTTAAATAAGTATGGATTGTTGATACTAAGACGAGGGTGAATCAGTATCAAGTACAATTTAAAACCTTTTTCAACTTATACTTAAACCATTCAACTATATCCAATGAGCAATGAACAATAGTATAAGAGTTACACCAATTCACCACAATACACCATGCACAATATATGAGAAATAATCAATAGTTATTGTTCAAGGGAAGTAATGACTTCCAAAGGTAGCTAAAACTTCCAAATGTAAAGGGAGGGATAAACCTCCAAGAGGAAGATACAATCCTAAAATATCAAGAGATATTTTAACTCTCCATCCTTGCCCCTTCCTTCCACCCAAGAATATATGAGAGATAATAAAACTTTACATTAAATCATCACCATCAACCAATCATCACATAGAACCTGATAATGCTTCCTGGGACTTCTTCAATTTCTGCAATTCTTCAATTCTTGGAGTACTATGATCCTGTAGATAATATTACTCAATGTATTCTCTAAAACTCCTCCAATTTTCACTCCTTGAATCCTCTCCAAAAACAGGTTATAGAAAGAATGGTAGACTTTATTCAATTCTGGTCTATTCAGGAGAGTGAACTTTGACAAAATTCCCCGCACTCAATAATTAACATCTTATTCTGAAACTCGTACACAAGAAACTAAATTCTGTAATATTTCCAATGAAAATTTTCCCACTTCTTTTGGATTCTCGATGAAGAAGTTATGACTTTTTACCCGGAACACCTGTTTATTGACTAGCTTCAGGACTGGTCACAAACCCTATCTTCCACAGAGTGTATCTCCATAATTATAGCGAATCAAGAGATGAACTTTTTACCAGAGGTACCTTGATAACTCTTTTCAATACCATAGCGATTTCACCATCTGAATCGTTCTAGAAAAAACGTTATAGAAAAAATGGTAAGATGACCTGAAAATAACATACCTTAGAACACCCCCGTATGGGGTGACATGTGGCGAAGGCGTGCCAACTGGATTTGCACTAAGCCGGGGTTTAAATGCTGGAGGCCGTCCCCATAACACCCGCATTACGGATGCAGGACAGCCATAACAGCTCTGCGATGGGAGGACTCCTCCCGCGAGCGAGCATTTACGAGCTTGGCAAGTGTAAGGTTAAAGGCGGTCATCGGTATTTGTAGTCTGATTATTTGTTTTTTCTTTCTCCGGTCTCGGCTCTGCTCTGCGTTTGGAGGTGCTGGTGTAGCTTCGTTCTCTTTGCGCCCTGGTACACCATCCTTCCGTGGAGAATTGATGCGAGTCCTTCTGCCTGGGCTCTCAATTGGCTTCTGCCCTCGTCCCAGCCTGTGTGTATTTCCTGGAGAGCGCTCTGCAACATGACTAGGAAACGAGGTACACCTTGTCGTGGTTCTGCTTGGTACGCTAGCAAGGAGCAGCGACAGTGCAGAGAGCAACTCGAACATGCTCTGGTCATGGCTACTTCTTTGTTGAAAAAGAAGGCTCGAGCCGAGGAGAAGGCTCTGCTCTCCACCATCGCTGAAAAGGAAATTGGTCACAGCAGTATGGATACCGTCATGTTGGAGGGCAACACTGAGTAATTGTACCCGGCTTGCATTGTAGAGGAGGACCCGACTTTGGAGGACATGACGTCAATGGAGGCGCCTTGCGATATAGGGCGTTCTGGCAGTGGGGAATGCAAACTCAATCTGGGTTTGGACGCTGATCCTCCTGGTTGCATTGTGGAAGAGGTTCCTTGGCCGGATCTGGAAGCTGTGTTTGATGCTGGACGTGCGATGGGAAAGGCAGGGTGGCAGGATGACGTGAAGCGAAGAACGCCCGATGACAAAGGTGGTGACCTGCATGTCTTTCTCCTCCGTGAGGAGCACCTGTCCTTGGTGTTTGAGCTCCGAGGCCACATGTCTGACCTGGAGCATCGTGCCCTCATCATGGGCCAACGACTGGACATGCTTCTCGATGCCTACTCTGGCGCTCCAGCACGGCGAAAGTGTCCCCTCTGTGCGCAGTCTTTCGCCATCCCGGCCGGCTCCACGTGGACGACAAATGCAGGCGACATGTCACCAATTACCTAGGTTTTTCATGATTCTATGGCTATTTAGTTTTATGCTTATGTTTTATGTTCTCTTAGACTTTAGGCACCTGTCCTGGTTTCCTCCGGGCAGGACGGGTGCCACTAGTTTACAGTTGTTTTAGCTATGTACCTATGTTGGTTTCCGGTTTCCGACAGCATTTTGGCTTACTAAGACTCTTGACTATGTACACTCTGATACAGTTTTTTGATAATATATTATAGCAGGCTCCTCCCTTTTTTACTTAAAAAAAAAAAACATACCTTAGAACACATCACCAAAAGACTTCATCCTCCCTTGAAATCCGGCCTTCTTTTCTTATTACTACCTCTGAAATTCGACTTGTATCAAATGAATGTATAATGCTGTTTATTTATAGAATTTATGTCACTTACTTTTAACATTTGGGCCGACATGACACTTTCTTATTTTGTAATTCTTTTCTTTAATTATCTTTAGGGCCTACATGTACTTCCTTCTTCAATTCACTTTGTCATCTTCAAAAATTAATTTCTCCTCAACCATGAGGATCCACGTGACGTGCCACATACCACCGGA
>ML836852.1:42228-67651 GCA_009831015.1 Picea engelmannii | reverse complement strand
ACTAGTTTCACTAGTATTATCACAATGAATTGGGATCGATGCATTATAATTTACCTCCAAGTTTGCAAGTGTCTAAATCATCCATAATACTTGGGTACAACAAGTGGCAGCTGCAATGTATTCAACTTTTGTAGTCGATAAGGAAATGGAACCTTGCTTCTTGCTCAACCATGCTACAAGAGAATATCCTAAGAAGAATGCACGCCCACTTGTTCTTTTCCTTTCATCCACATAGTTAGCCCATTCAACATCTGAATGGACTGATAGTTGAAAATTTTGATTCCTAGGATACCATAGGCCATAGTTCATTATTCCTTTCAAGTATCTAAATATTCTTTTGACAGCTAACAAATGAATCTACTTAGGTGCATCTTGATACCTTCCTACGATTCCAACAACATGCATTATGTATGGAAGAGATGCTGCAATGTACAATAGGCTACCTATCATAGACCTATATGAACTCTGATCAACATCAGGTGAATCATCATCCTTGCTTAACTTGCATCCAATGACCATAGGTGTGCTCATAGGTGTAGAATCTTCCATTTGAAACCTTTTCAACATTTCTCTTAGATATTTCTCTTGAGAAAGAAATATTCCTTCAGACCTCTGAGTAATTTGCAGACCAAGAAAAAATGACAGTTCCCCTATGATAGACATTTCAAATTCAGATTGCATGGAAGTAGAAAACCATTGTACCAATGAAGCATTATTGCTTCCGAAGATGATGTCATCTACATAGACCAACACAATGATCAAATCATTACCCTCTATTTTTATATACAGATTGTTGTCAACTGTTCCTCTCTTGAACCCTTTGTCTTGAAGATATTTATCCAGTCTGTAATACTAGACACAAGGATCTTGTTTCAACCCATAAAAGGCTTTCTTCAGCTTGCAAAAAAAGTCAGGGTTATTTGACAGTTGGAAACCCTCTGGTTGTTCCATATAGACTTATTCTTTTAGATCTCCATTTAGAAAAGATGACTTGACATCCATTTGATAGACTTTAAACTGTTTATGACATGCATAGGAAATAAACATTCTAATAGCTTCTAATCTTGCTATGGGCGCAAATGTTTCATCAAAATCCAGTCCTTCTATTTGAGAATATCCTTTGTAGACCAATCTAGCCTTATTTCTTACAATATTTCCTTGCTCATTCATCTTGTTTTTGTAGAACCATTTGGATCCTATTACATTTTTATTTGCTGGCCTAAGAACGATTTCCTAAGTGGCATTCTTTTCAATCTGGTCTAGTTCCTCATTCATTGATTTTAACCAATTTACGTCTTTACTGGATTCATTAAAGTTCTTAGGTTCCACCATGGATATGAAGGCTATATGTGATTGCTCAGTGTCTTTGATTATCCTTCTCCTGGTTTGTACACCTTTGTCTTTCTCACCAATTATATTACTTTCAGGATGATTCTTTTGAGTAATTCTGGAGGAAGGATTTGATGCTGATTGTTGTCTTGGCTCTTCTTGTCTAGGTGTCTCTTCTCCACCTGATTCATCATCTTCTTGTGACTCTGATATTTTCTGTTCTTTATCTTCATCATTCTCATCATCATTTTCATCTAGATTAGTGCTTATTCTCTGTTGATCTTTTACATGAGCTTCTTCATCAATTCGAACATCAATATAGTCTACTAATTTATGCATTCTTTTGTTAAATCATCTGTATCCTTTATTGTTCATTGCATATCCTAAGAAGATACCTTCATCAGCTCTACTATCAAATTTTCCCAGATGATCATCATTATTCTTGATGTAGCATTTACTTCCAAATACTTTGAATAGCTTGATTGATGTAGGTCGACCAAACCACAACTCATATGGAGTTTTATCATTGTTCAACCTTAGATGTGATTTGTTTAGAATATTAACAGTCATGTGAACAACCTCCACTGAGAAGGTTTGTGAAATTTCCCTTTCACTCATCATAGCCCTTGCCATCTGCTGAACTGATCTATTTTGGCATTCTACAACTACATTTTGTTGAGGAGTACATGGAATAGTATATTCTCTTTTAATTCCATGTCTATCAAAAAATTCTTTTTAATATCTTGACAGAAATCCTCCTCCCCTGTCTGAGAGAATTTCATTTAACTTCCTTCCTGTCTGATTCTCAGATAACACCTTAAACTTTTTGAACTTCTCAAACACAACATATTTTTCTCTCAGAAAGGAAACCCACATAAGTTTGGAGAAGTCATCAATGACTAGCATAAAGTAACGTTCTCCTCCAGTTCTTTCCTTTCACGATGGTCCACATCGATACATATGAACAATTTGAAGTGGTTTCTTTGAAGATGTGAAACTCTTCTATTTGAATTGAGCATGAGCCAACTTCCCCATTTTACAGGATTCACGTACAAAGTTATTAGGCTTAGATATTATTGGAAGGTCTTTCACAACGCCTTCATTATTTAGTTTGACAATATGATCAAAATTCATATGTCCAAGCCTTCTGTGCCATAACCAACTTTCATCAAGTTTGCTTAAATGACATTTCACCTTATCTTCCTTCATAACATATACATTGTTTTCAGTTCTAACCCCTTTTGCAATCAACTCTCCTATGTTTACTATATTTATTTTACAATTCTTGGTAGTGAAAGTGACTTCACATCCTCTATCACATATCTGACTGACACTAAGAAGATTATGCTTTAAACCATAAAAAAATAATACATCTTGAGATTTTCTTCTTCAATTACTTAAGCTTACTAGACCTTTACCTCTGATATTACTTAACCTTACTAGACCTTTACCAAAGGTCACACTCCCTGATTTATTTTCTTTGAGTAATAGGAACTTACTTTTTTCACCTATCATATGACTGGAGCATCCGATGTCAATACATCAAGTGTCTTTTTGTCTTTGAGTTGACAACACTAATACACATTTGTTATCTTCATTCTTCTTCCAAACCTTGATGTTTTCTGCTCTATGATTTAAATCTAGATTATAGGTTTTTAAGCGACAATCTACAACTTTATGTCCATAATTATGGTAGATGTAACATTCTGGTTCATTGAATAAAGGATCATAATGATTGTTATGTGTAATCTGCGTCCTTTTCCCAACCATCAAATGATTTGCAGTCTGTGGTTGTTTGTTACTTGGCTGTATCATTCTTTGTTGTGGCAGATATTTATTCCTTGGCTGTATTGATTACTCATGTCTAAATCTTAAAGAACAATTTACAACTTTGTGGCCAAAGTTAGAGCAGTAAAAACAATATCCATAGAAAAAATTCGTGTACCTAAAAAATGGCTGTCTTCTTTGAGCAAATCAATTTCTTCCATGCTGATGATTTCCTTGAGAAGAGGGTGTATTATTTCTTTGTTCTACATATTCAGTTTTGGTAGCTTTTCCTTCACTTCTCCTTGGCAGCTAATTCTCTTCCTTTGTTTCTACAAGTTTGTTGTTGTCAATGGTTGTAGATTTGACAAACTTGATGGGTTCTTTGTTGCTTTCCTAACCAATACTTGATCCCTCTTCATAACCCAAACCAATTTTCAACTTTGAATTCCTTTGCTGATTCAGAATGGAGGCTAATCCTTTCGAGGCTTTAATACTTGTCAGATTCTGATGATATAAGGCTTGAAATTTCTCTAGATCTTTTCTGACAGTCACTACTTTAGCCTCCAATTTTTCACCTTTTGTTTCATATTCCTTCAATTTATATTTGAGGATGTCTTCAATCTTGTTAGATTATTATAACTTAACCTTCAACAGAGCAATTTCTTCAGATGGTTCATTGCATGTTTTCTCATACCTGAGAAATAACTGTTTTTCTTTTCTTTTCTTTTCTCCGAGTCTATCAATCTCTTCAATGGCACTGACAAGTTCTCCTTCAAGATATACTACTGCTTCACAATCAGTGAACTCACCTCCTGTATTTTCATTGTTTAGATCTTCTAAAGCTATTAGCATGATATCATTTATTTTATCTTCAATAGAAGAGTCACTGCTTTCATCATTTGAGGGATCATCATCATTATTTACAAAAATGCTTTTCTTCTTAAAATTATTCTCTTTATAGACCTTCTTGTGTTTGTGCTTCTCTTCATCGTCATATGTCTGATCCTTTATTTTGTGAGGACACTTAAATGAAAAATGACCTATCTTACCACAGTTGAAACATTTGAAGGGTAGTTTACCTTTGTATTTTCCTAATCCTTTCTTCATTCTTCTCACAAAGTTTTCTTCAATCTCATCTATATTGGAGTCTATGTTTTTATCTACTTTAAAATATGCTTCTCTTGTAGTGGATTTACCTTTGGTGATTCTCATTTTATAACCAATTAGGGTTCCAAGAAGTTGATCTAATGCCAACGTTTTGAGATCAACTATTTCCTCTATAGCAGAGACCTTTGAGTTAAATCTATTAGGAAGAGATCTTAATATTTTCTAGACTAGAAAAGATTCATCTATTTTTTCACCCAGGCCTTTCATAATGTTGACAAGTTATTATATACATAAAAAGTACTTACTGATAGTTTCATCTTCATCCATCTTTAACTGATCAAATTTCAGTCAGTGAGTATGAAGTTTTGCGTCTTTCACCTTTTCATTACCTTCATAACTACTTATCATCTTGTCCCACATAACTTTTGTTGAATCACAATGCATGAATTTGAAAAAATTGGCTTCATCAAGTCCACTGAGGATGGCATTCATTTCTTTTGAATTAAAGATAAAATCCAACTTATCATATTTTGAGGCCAAGACTACAGGCTTCACATATCCCGTTTCAACGACATCCCAAATATCAACACCCAAAGACATTAAATGTGTTCTCATTCTTATTTTCCAGAAGGAAAAGTTTGTTCCATCAAACAGAGGGGGTCTATTAGTTGAACTTCCATCATGACTAGTCATGTTCAAGCTTATGAATCTACCTTTGATCAAAGGCACTGGCTCTGATACCAATTGTTGGAAATATAACTGAGAGGGGGGGGAGGAATAAGTTATGTATATAAGCTTGAAAATTTTCCTTTTATTTTCTTATTCTTTCTAGATTATTATTTAATGTGTTGCTGATAACTTAACATGCATAGAGATACAATATTTGATCAATCACATAGAATACACAGAGATACTTATTTTCATGAGGAAACCCATAAGGGTGAAAACCTCTTCTTCTTAGGATGTCAATCAAGCTCCAACTTTCATGTACATCACAGTCTTTGAGATCCAACTCAAATATGAGGCTAAAACCTCTGATAGCAAGCTACAACTTGCAGAGAGCACCAAATCTCATATTTCTCTAGCACCAACTAGATGGAAGCACCAACTCCCAGGTTTCTCTAGCACCCACTAGATGGAAGCACCAACTCCCAGAATATCTTCTAGCACCAACTAGAATTTAGAGGACTGCAATCCTCCCTAACACCACCCTACCACCCTAATTGAATCTTACAAAACTTTAGTTTCTCTGTCTCTGATATGGTATGTTACAACTCCATGTCTCCTCTTCCTCCTCCATATTCTATTACTCTGTTCCGCTTCTATACTCTGCTCTTTCTCCTGCTGCGCAATAATAGCTCTGTTCAACTTCTCTTCTTCCTTTATACTCTGTGCTATCTCTGCATGCTATACACTACACCTATGATCTCCATTTCAGGTCTTGTACTCGGTCACATTCTACCCACATGCATAATTATCGAAAAAGCACACTATCTTCTATGTTTTGCATGTCTTTCTCACCTTGATTCCTTTGCCTGATCATCATGAATACTCTTTGTCTTCCCTGGTGGTTATGCTATATCTGTTCATTATCAGTGGTTGTTATCCAAAGATTCTTTGGCTTCTCTGGCAGTTATCTTGAACCTGTTCATCACTAGCAGTCATTATCTTGAGATTCGTTGGCTTCTATGGCAGTCACAATTCTTCATCTTCTCTGCCAGTTACAATCAGTTGTTTTTGGCTTCTTTGGCTTCTAGTCCCCTTCCCTCACATGACCACTGATGACGTCCATACGCCTATTCAAAAGGCACTTCACGATATTGGTCTAGCGAGTGCTAGCTCCTTCTTTCGATATGACCTTGGGTGATGAACTCATGTGACCACACGATTGTGGGAACGTCCAAAGGTCATTTGAAACAAACTACATTTTCCCCCACAATTTACCTCTAGCCTCCATGTGTCCTTTCTCCAAAACCGTGGTTTCGATTGTGGCCCGCCTTCATATTTCTAAAGTTTTCACACCTTCAATCCCCGCAATGCGACGAGACCATTGATCTCATGATCTTGACGGTGATCCTGAACTGACGGATTATATCTAACCTTCTTAAATTGACGGCCGTGATAAACTTCGTGATCCAGGCTCTAGAAGTTTCAAATCTCAAACCATGCTTTCCTCCGTATGCAAATATTTCAGAGTGGAAGATCTATTGACACCTGTCCCTCTCGTATTAATGGTCGAGATGTCCTTCGGGTCTCCAGACTCCAGAGATTTCAAATCTCAACTTCTCTTTTCTTCTGACTAGATATCTTCCAAAATGGAAGATCTACTGACATCTTTCCTCTTTAATCCAACGACTATCCTCCGCTCTAGGACTTTGGCCTTTTCGAATCTTCGGTGCTTCACTTTTCCATGAACAATTTCACCTAGAGTCAATGATATATTGACACTTACCCTCCCGCACAATCAACGATCATGAGTGAATTTGACACTTTGGGCTTTAGGAGTTTCAACTCCTATGCACTCGTTTCTACCGGAGTGCTTTCACCCGAATGCATAATCTTTTGATACATACCCCTCCTGGAGATCAAGGACTAGGGTCTTATTCAGGTCTTCAGTGTTCAGGACTTCTGGACTTTAGGCTAATCACTGCTTCATTCTCCTCCAGAGTGGTCACCTGCTGAATAAGTCATAGGCGGTGGAGACCGCTTGCTGTTGGTTAACACTTCCACTTACACTGTCCTTTCACTGAACTAGATCAAAGGTTGAGAATGCACCCGGAGTGATATTCATATCGAACGATTGAGAGCGATTTCAGACCTTTGTCCTTTGGGACTTCAGGAATTTTGACATTTGTTGGTGATGAAACTCCCGAAGTAAATCTCCCAGAGTGACGTAGCTTTCTTATGTCAGTTGTTGACATGGCATGAGCCAATTTCCTCTTGACACTTGTCATCATATGATTATACCATGTGTACTTGCTGACATGGTCTTCCACATGTCCTTGCTGAGGTGGTCTGCTCATGTGGGTGAGACATGTAGGTAGTTTATTGGAGTGTGGAGGTAGACTGTGGTAGTGGAGTGTGACATGTAGCAGATAGTGGAGTGTGACATCGGAGCGCAGAGGTAGTATGTATGAGTGGTTTGGTGGTTTACTCGGAGGTGGGGTTATGTGGTAAGTGGTAATGAGAAAGGGGGGTCTGAGTTGACAAGAAGGTGACATGTATGAGGGTCCCACATGGGAAATACCACCAACTCAGACCCCCTCCCACGGTTAAGGGAAGAAAGGTAGGGGGGTCCGATATGCCCTGTCGACCGTAGATCTGAGTGCTCAATTATTGACCACTGAGATTAGCGTTCCCTTATTATAACTTATCCTATCCTTCCACTTATTTTGATCAGATGACTAACGTAAATTTAGGTGATTGAGATATCCGATCTCAACCCTTTCTTATCCTTTCCTTCCACTTAAATCAATCCGACAGCTGACGAAAATTCGGATGATCGAATTCTCAATCGTTTTTCCCCGCTTATCCTATCCTTCATTAATTCAATCTAACGGTTGTTGGTCCTCTATATCGGTGATCCAATGACCACTTTCTCTCTTCCTCCCAAGCTTCTAATCTCTCCGACTTTGAAGACTTTCTAAGTGTTCACGGGTCTTGACCTTTGCTCCTCCTGCAATTCTGTCTCTTGGACCTCATCTACACTTTTGGAAACCACTATATCTTTTGAGATTTCTTGTCTTCTGTGCTCTCGAGGTTTGGTTCACTGATGTTCTTTCCATCAATGAAAAACACATTCTTCCTGTAAACATGCCAACAATTTTACATTCGGGGGCATTGCATTCTTATATCAGCCGAGTATGAATGGGTCATTTAGTATTTTATCTTCAAGAATCTTACTCAATGTTTTATTGAACCTGAGATTAAAATCTCGTATTCTTTCATTTTTCCTCAAACCAATTTGGGTGAAATTGGTGAGAAGGGTATGATAAGAAATTGGAGGGGTGAACATAGTTAGGAACATGGCTTCGATGTCATTAAACGGACAAATTGATCTGCTGGGTAATGTCGTATAACATTCATACGCTCTTCATGGTAAGGTTTGTAGACATAACCTTACCATGACATCGTCATACTCAACACGATGAAAATCACACACATCAATAAATAAGTGAAGGTGCCTCTTTGCATCATTTTTTCCATCTCTAGAAAAGTCCTTCAGGGTACCCTTAGGGAGAACATGGAGTTCATGTTTCTCAACTAGAAGATTCAAAGTGGAATCTCTTATTCTTCTTTGATTTTCAAACCTTAGGTTTTCTTGATTTCTTGCAACATCTCTTCCACCTCCTTGTCTCTCCTCATATGGTTCTTCTCGCAGTTGTTCATTTCTTTCTACCATATTTGGAGAGGTTCCAGGAATATGATTTCCACTTCTTAGAATATAGAGTTTCTTTATTTTACTTCTGGTAATGGGTCCATTATATTCGTCAAGCTTTAATCGCGACCTTGTCCTTGTGCTGCTCTAGCCATCCTTTGGTTTCTTCGGTCTTGTCGCTCATCTCTCCTATGTCTCCAAAGGATTTCTCTTTCTTATTCACGGACTAAGATCTGCGAGGACCTTTCTAATTCTTCTTGTGTCTTTCCAATTGTTATTACTAGATTGTATAGTTGATGTAAAATTCTTTGTTGATTTTTTAATCCAATTTCTAGGTGGGGCTGGTCATCATGGGGAAAAGTCATATATTTTTCAAAAAAATGGTAAACCATATTCCAAAATTCAGTTCAATCCCTAGTATGGTCGCAAAAAATGTTGACGCTTGAATCCGTTAGGACCAAAATGACAACCTCATGAGGATGTAAATCCCCTTGCATTTTTATAGAGGTAGTACTCCTCTTTAAGATTTTCTTAGGACTGTAAATTTTCAGAATATGGGACTTTGCAGAACTTTGGCGTGGTAATGAAAGAAATATAAAGATTGCAAGAAAAATAAAAGGAAAATGTTTTTGTTTCTATTTAGAGAAAATTCCTAATAAATGATCAGGAACCACACAATTCATACATTTAAAGCACATAAGAAAA
Organism: Picea engelmannii; assembly: GCA_009831015.1. Taxonomy (NCBI): domain Eukaryota; kingdom Viridiplantae; phylum Streptophyta; class Pinopsida; order Pinales; family Pinaceae; genus Picea; species Picea engelmannii. The sequence goes on along the minus strand of ML836852.1, from coordinate 58,365 downwards.
ATTTCCTCACATCCATCATAGTTAAAACAAAGATTTCTGATCACATAAAATAAAAAAAGAAGATGATCCACATGCATAAGAGGACTTTAACGGAGTGGACATGTGGGAAACTCAAATAAAGATAATGATAGATCAATCTCAAATAATTTATACTCAAAACTCATAGTTACAAAGCACAATTGAAACTGATCCCTAAATATCTCTCTTGAAAGTGAAGGGATTTGAAGGTGCTCCCTCTACAGAAGAAAATACCGCCAAGGAAGAAGGAGTAAATGTGTACTTGGATTCTTCAAGCACACATGCAGATCATGAGGCATGGTTGGTTGACTTAGGTGCATCCTTTCATATGACTCCCTACAGGGAGTGGTTCTTTGAATATGAAAGGTACGATGGAGGTAATTTTTTCCTAGGTGATGACTCGACAACCATAATCATAGGATGATGAAAATTCAACTTGAGGCTCATAGATGGAAGGATTAGAACACTTCCTGGTGCTATGCTCATTCCAGGATTGGCCAAAATTTTGATTTCTATAAGAAAAATATTAGACGATGCAGGGGTAAAAATGGTATTTGAAAAATAAAACTGTAGGATGGTTTGAGGAGCAATGGTGTTGCTGAAGGGATATCAGATTGGAACTCTGTATAATCTGCAAGAAAGAACTAATAGTGATGGGTGTAATATTTCCATTTTTCTGGATATTGGAGCAAAAGAAGAAAAAAATCCTACAATCTTTGGAGAAAAGGTTATTCTGTTGCAGCAAAGACTGGGGAATATCAGAGATAAGGGTATTTGACTACTACATGCTAAAGGTATGGTTGAAGGTATGACTAACTGATCTTTGAATTTTGATTTCTATGAACATTGTGTATATGGGAAGCAGAATCAGGTAATATTATCCTGTAGTGCAATGAGGGAAGAAGGAATTTTACAACTAGTGCACAATGATGTGTTTGGACTTGTGTCAGTTCCATAATTGGGAAAATCTTTGTACGTGTTGATGCTTGAATCCGTTAGGATAAAAATGGAAACCTCACGAGGATGTAAATCCCCCTGCATTTTTATAGAGGTGGTACTCTTTTTTAAGATTTTCTTAGGACTGTAAATTTTCAGAATATGGGACTTTGTAGAAGTCTGACGTGGTAATCAAAGAAATATAAAGATTGCAAGAAAAATAAAAGGAAAATGTTTTTGTTTTCTATTTAGAGAAAATTCATGAGAAATGAACAAGAACCATACACTTCATACATTTAAAGCAAATAAGAAAAATTTCCTCACATCCATCATAGTTAAAATAAACATTTCTGATCACATAAAATAAAAAACGAAGATGATCCACATGCATAAGAGAACTTTAATAGAGTGGACACATGAGAAGCTCAAATAAAGATAATGATAGATCAATCTCAAATACTTTATACTCAAAACTTAGAGTTACAAAGAACAGTCAAAACTGATCCCGAAATAGCTCTCTTGAAAGTGAAGGGATCTGAAGGTGCTCCAACTACAGAAGAAAATACCTCCAAAGAAGAATGAATGGATGTGTACTTGGATTCTTCAAGCACACATGCATATCATGAGGCATGGTTGGTTGACTCAGATGCATCCTTTCATATGACTCCCTACAAGGAGTGGTTCTGTGAATATGAAAGGTACGATGGAGGTAATGTTTTCCTATGTTATGACTCGACAACCAGAATCATAAAATGATGAAAATTCAAGTTGAGGCTCATAGATGGAAGGATTATAACATTGCCGAGTGTTCTGCACATTCTAGGATTGGCCAGAAATTTGATTTCTATAAGAAAAATATTGGACGATGCAAGGGTAAAAATGGTATTTGAAAAAGAAAACTGTAGGATGGTTTGAGGAGAAATGGTGTTTTTGAAGGGATTTCAGATTGGAACTCTGTATAAACTGCAAGGAATCACTATTAGTGATGGGTGTAATAGTTCCATTGTTCCAGATATTGGAGAAGAAGAAGAAAAAACTCCTACAATCTCTGGAGAAAAGGCTATTCTGTGGCATCAAAGACTGGGGAATATCAGAGAGAAGGGTCTTTGACTACTACATGGTAAATGTATGGTTGAAGGTATGACTAACTTCTCTTTGAATTTTGATTTCTATGAACATTATGTATATGGGAAGAAGAATTAGGTAAGATTCCCCTTTGGTGCAATGAGGGAAGAAGGAATTTTACAACTAGTGCACAATGATGTGTTTGGACCTATGTCTATTCCATAATTGGGAAAATCTATGTACTTGTTGACACTTGAATCCGTTAGGACCGAAATGATAACCTCACGAGGATATAAATCCCCTTGCATTTTTACAGAGGTGGTACTCTTTAATATTTTCTTAGGACTATAAATTTTCAGAATATGGGACTTTGTAGAAGTCCGACGTGTTAATCAATGAACTATAAAGATTGCAACAAAAATAAAAGGAAAATTCTTTTGTTTTCTATTTAGAGAAAATTCCTGAGAAATGACTAGGAACCACAAACTTCATACATTTAAAGTAGATAAGAAAATTTTTCTCACATCCATCATAGTTAAAATAAAGATTTCTAATCACATAAAATAAAAAAAGAAGATGATCCACATGCATAAGAGAACTCTAACAGAGTGGACATGTGGGTAGCTCAAATAACAATAATGATAGATCAATCTCAAATACTTTATACTCAAAACTTAGAGTTACAAAGCATAGTCGAAACTGATCCCTAAATAGCTATCTTGAAAGTGAAGGGATATGAAGGTGCTCCCTCTATAGAAGAAAATACCTCCAAGGAAGAAGGAGCAGATGTGTACTTGGATTCTTCAAGCACACATGTAGATCATGAGGCATGGTTGGTTGAATCGGGTGCATCCTTTCATATGACTCCCTACAGGGAGTGGTTCTATGAATATGAAAGGTATGATGGAGGTAATGTTTTCCTAGGTGATGAATCGACAACCAAAATCATAGGAAGATGAAAATTCAAGTTGAGGCTCATAGATGGAAGGATTATAACACTTCTTGGGGTTACACACATTCCAGGATTGGCCAAAAAATTGATTTCTATAAGAAAAATATTGGGCAATGCAGGGGTAAAAATGGTATTTGAAAAAGAAATCCGCAGGATAGTTTGAGGAGCAATGGTGTTGTTGAAGGGATTTCAGATTGGAACTTTCTATAAGATGAAAGGAAGCACTATTAGTGATGGGTGTAATAGTTCCATTGTTCTGGATATTGGAGTAGAATAAGGAAAAAATCCTACAATCTCTAGAGAAAAGGTTATTCTGTGGCATCAAAGACTGGGGAATATTGGAGAGAAGGGTATTTGACTACTACACGGTAAAGGTATGGTTGAAGGTGTGACTAAATTCTCTCTGAATTTTTATTTCTATGAACATTTTGTATATGGGAAGCATAATCAGGTAAGATTCCCCTCTAGTGCAACGAGGGCAAAAAGAATTTTACAGCTATTGCACAATGATGTGTTTGGACCTATGTCGGTTCCATAATTGGGAAAATCTGTGTACTTGTTGATGCTTGAATCTGTTAGGACCAAAACGGTAACCTCACGAGGATGTAAATCCCCCTACATTTTTATAGAGGTGGTACTCCTCTTTAATATTTTCTTAAGACTGTAAATTTTCAGAATATGGGACTTTGCAAAAGTCCGACATGGTAATCAAAGAAATATAAATATTGCAAGAAAAAAAAAAGGAAAATGTTTTTGTTTTCTATTTAGAGAAAATTCTTGAGAAATGACCAGGAACCACACACTTCATACACTTAAAGCAGATAAGAAAAATTTCCTCACACCCATCATAGTTGAAATAAATATTTCTGATCACATAAAATAAAAAAAGAAGATGATCCACATGAATAAGAGAACTTTAACATAATGGACACATGGGAAAATCAAATAAATATAATGATAGATCAATATCAAATACTTTATACTCAAAACTCAGAGTTACAAATCATAGTCAAAACTGATCCTGGAATAGCTCTCTTGAAATTTCTAAAAAATATATTGTATGTTACATATTCTTTGACATTAAAATGCGTTTGTCCTAAGGACTGGGATTGGGGCTCCCACATACCATAAATAAAATATAAACAAGAATTAATATTGTATAAGGAATATGATGGGCAATAAAAGAACAAAAAGACCCGGAAAGAAGAAAAGAGAAGTTATTAGAATTCAGTTAAACCTTTCTAGTCAAAGAAGCAGAGTAACTGGATGAAGGAACTGATAAAGAAAGAAATATGTGATCAACATAAACTTACTATGATGGTATCTCGTGTCTTTAATTGCTTGATGGCGTCCTTTTATTGTCTTGATTAATGGTTTCAGGAACCGTCTCAACTGTTTATTGCCCCTTGTCAGTCAATTTTCCGATTGCTTTCTTGATCAATTCTTCAATATAATTTTTCATTGGTTCCACATTTATCTCATGCCATATTTTGATGTTGAACAACTCGCCCTCCAAGTCTCATAAATCAAGGGAAATAACACGTAATTCTTCTTAAATATCTTGATTCTTCACGGAGTAGTCCACTAGCCAATTTTCGATGTCGTCTTCATTGTATTCAACAATACCATAAAAATTTTCAACTAATAACCCCTTTAAAAATATCAACTTGTTTGTCAAACTGTTACTTTTTTAGGAACATTGAGTTGATGATTAACTTGGGGTCTTGTACTTCATTATCATTTTCGGCTAGGTCTATCTCCGTGATCCTTTTGAATAGTTCTTCCCTCTTTGATATAGCTTGGTTGCACGCTTGAAGGATATTATGCAAATTTTTAATCTTTTCCTTCTAACACGTGTTCAACTGTTTTATCTGAATTGGGGAGGGAATATCCTCATCTCTTCTCGTTAGTTACGTCATGTTATATACCTTGTTTACAACGAGTAGTACATCATCAAGGTAAAAAACTTCTTCATTTTTTAGGTCGAATAGCAAATATTCATGGAATATATGCACCCTCGAACGAAAAGAAACAATATTTTTCGAAACTTCCCATGCCTTTGTGATCAATTCCATTCTTTTTTTAATATTCCTTTCCACATAGATCCTAGAAAATGTAAGTAGGATTGAAGATCCTTTTAATTTAACAACGAGTGTGGTGGCTCTGACTATTGATAAAGGACTAGCAAGAAGTGGAAGAGGCATTAAAGCGTTTTCCAGTTCCTTTCTTTCAACTTCATGTTTTCTTCTTCTAAACCACCAATGGAGTCATCTAGAGAATCTTCGGTTTCTCTGTGAATTCTAGAAATTTGGGAAGGCCGCATATCCTTTAGGCCAACCTCTGAACGATATTTTCCTTTCTTATTTTTCATATCACCTTTTTCAATAATCAAGTTCTTAGAATCCTTATCGAAGACTGTGCTTTGGAAAGAGAATGAGTCTTATTCACTGAAAGTCTCATTCTCAATTATTTCTAATAATGAATTTTGATGGGTTGTGTTTCTCGGCTGATCAACTGTGGGAAAACATTTCTCGATATTTGTGTTGAGCTCCATGTCTTCAAGAGAGAATATTTTGATGTCACTTTCTATGCGATGGTCTTCTTCCTCTTGCACAACGTTCTTCCTCTTCTTTCTTAGAGGAAGCTTGTGTGAGCTCTCTATTTTTCCTGAAGGGGGATTCTTTTCTCCTCCGCCGCTTGAACTACTATTGGTAAATTTCCTAGTTGGGTGCGTTGGATAATTTCTCCGAGATGTGGTAGTTTTAGGGGTAATGTTGGCCCTTGACCAAATTTTGTGAGATGCTTGGTCAAGTTTGACTTATTTTGGGACTTCGAAAGCCTGTCGAAGGAGGAGCGCAAGATGAAGTAGAGATCGTAGGATCTCGACCCCTTTTTGGGTCCTTTTTGGGATTTGGGATTATGTAACGAGTATGGGATGTTGGCCCATGGGTTTACCCATGTTTAGCCCTATTTTGTAATGTATAAATAGATGTCTAGGCTATGTAAGAGGGGGACAAGATATGCATATCTGTGTGATATTGGGCTAAGTGCTAAGTATGGATTGTGGATGCTCTGTGCATACTGTGTGAAGCTTGCAGAGCTAAGTGTAAGTGACTGTAGAAGGCTTAGTTCTATATCATAGTTAGGGGAAGGAGGATCTGGCGAGGTGCATGTAGATATACTGTCCTATGCAGAGTAGGGTTTTGAGGCTCTGTGCATGTAACTGATTAACAAAAGATAACAGAAGAGAAGAAGATTTGGTGGACATAGCCCCAGGGCAGGGGTGAACCACGTACATGTTGTGTTTCTATGATTTGTGCAATGTCTGGATGTGTTTATGTCCTTACTTTATAAGTTCTTTTATATCAATAGATAGATCTGTTTATGATTTGTGCTAATGATGTATATGGATGTTAGATCTGACCTATGTGAATGTGCTTAGTGCTTGAATCTGCTAGATATAATCAACCTCTCTATGATAAGTTCTTAGATACATTAGATTTGAGTGAATGATGCGATGATATGTTTTATCTACGGAGTATATAGTGGTTAAATATTGATGAATTGTTGGTGCTAAGTGCTCTGTTAAGTATTACAACCACAGACCTGTGTCCCAGCTAAGGTTGCAGACACCTGAGTCTTGCAACCACCCCTACCTCTACCTCGGGTGAGACTTCATCTGCTTCACAGGTGTTTCTGAAAGGGCCAGTAGTTAGGGTTTTGTTGGTGCGCTATTGTAGCATTGAACCCTGGGTCTACCCCTGTGCCAAAAAATGGTTCCGTTGCTGGGACCTGAAACTGTGATTGCTGGGAACTAAGGAAGAAGATGATTTGTGCAAAGATCCATCCTGAAATTGTGAAATCTCTGGGCATAGATCTATCGTTCTAGCACGCAGTATTCTACTTGATTTATAAAGCTATGTGCTATAGAAATAAGCCAGATCTGAATAAAAGAGGTCAGATCTGAAGAAAAGAGGTAAGATCTGGAGCTCTGTGCCTTGATAAAGGTAATAATAGTGAAACATTTTAGATTTGAAATCTTTGTGCTCTGTAGAATTAAGATAAGTGGAAATTTTTGTGTCAACTGTATGGATCTAGGTATGTTGGATAGATTCTATCCTAGCTTGAAAACTAGGGCACTAATAGATGAAAGAAGGTTTGATATGAATATATCTAATAAGAATAGTGAAAGATATGTTATACTTATGCATAGAAAGAATGTTTGGACTAGCAAGTGGATGCAAGATCCTAGAAAGAAATGTTTGCAGGTTAGCTACTATGATCCTAGCAGGAAATACTGGGGATCATTTCAAGGAAAGAGAGGATTAACCCTTTATTACAGTTGCAGAAAAAAAGGACATCTTGCTAAGGAATTCCCTGGGAGAAGAACTAGTTGTCTTTGCTGCAAAACTATGGACCATGAATTATTAGATTGCCCTAGAATGATTTCTAATATTGAAGGAATAAACATGAGACAAGAAAACCCTAAGGTAGATCCATAAATGGCAGAACCCTAGAAAGAATCAGAGAAAGTGTTGCTACAGATAAAAGAAACCCTGAATGACCACTGACATGTCAGTTTATCATAGATCTTCAAAGAAAAAAGATGCCTTGAAGCAAGAATACGCGACTTTGACATTTACTATGTTCTAGATGAGGAAACACAGGTGAATATCATGATAGAAAGAACTTGGGAAATTTTAGGGAAGCTTGCTATGACTCCTTCATTGGGAGGAATAGGGATATTCAAAGGAAAGCTGATAAACCTATGTGGAAATATCACCCAGATATCTATGAATGCTAATGGAACTTCGATAGAGGAATATTTTGAGATTATTTGTTACACATAAAAAATACTCACTTTGATAGTGTCACAAGTGTCGTCATTACAAAGGTCGCAAGTGTCAGGGAAACATACTGCCATAATGCCTATGTCATGCCTGTAAATGACATCAGGAGGACACTTGGCACATGTCAAACACTTCATTTAGAAGAGGAGGAAAGGTTAACTGGGCTCATGAACCTTTTTCCATCTGAAAACACTCAAAAAACTAAGTTTTTGGAGGGGAGTGCTCCCTTATAACTATCTCAGGAGTGTTGGCGCCCCCGCATAAGCCATCGGGGAGTGTTATAGTGCTGCATCAACCCTTTTGCAGGAGTGCTCCTATCCTCAGGAGTGCTAGCGCTCCCCTATACACTACTAGGGAGCATTATAACGCTCTGAGTGCCCTTTTGAGGGAGCGCTACCTATTCTGGGCAGTAGTTAAGTTGTTGAGATGAATGGGGGAAGGATCCTTTCATTCTTGGAAGGAGGTTGGATTCGAATCCCTAGTCCAGCCATGATCTTAGGGAAGATCCTCAACTGAAGGAGGCAAATCCTCAACTTCCCCAAGGATATATCAAGTGGTTAAAGCCTCTCCAAGGCTATATAAGCAAGCTTTCTAATGGTGAAAGGGGACTGGAAAAGGAGAATCACACCAAACTTATGATCTTATAAGTGGTGCTGGAATAGAGATATTTTGGAGGCAAGAGACCTATGATCTCATAGGGAGTAATCGATGAAGCTATCCTCATTCAGATTGTGGATCTTTTGAGAAAGGGGTAGACAAGGAGCACTTGACAAAACTACAACAATCCATCTACGACTGTAAGCAATGTTTTGTCCTCATTAATATAATTTGCTTGGCCTGTTTCTTTCTAATTTGTGTTCAATCTCACATGAATTTGTATCTTTATTAGATAAACCTATTTCAGACTAATCTTGATAGATTAGGAAGTGGTCATACTTTGTTTGTCTACAGGGCTTATCGAAGAGCAAAAGATTGGAGCTTAACTCGGAGCGTGCAGGGACAAACACCAGTTAAAGGTACTTCTTTTCTCCTTCCTTCTCACACACTAGTCCACCTAGATCTAAAAGGAAGTTAGTGACCATGATAAGCACTTTCTGTCTTAGATTTAAGAGTCTAGCTCTTTGAGGAGATCTACCTGTCCGCATAGAGATTTTCCTTCGACAGAAATTGGCGACCCCACTGGGGATTCTAGTCGAAACTTTTAGTTTTGATTTTTCCTCATAAGACCTTGTCTTACCTTTTGTTTTCTTAGGCCTTGTTCACCCCTTCATATTTTTTTTCACTTGCTGATTGACTCTTTACCCCATCACACTCAGCCTGATTGTCAAAATTCCATTGAAATTTTGGGTTTTTTGGACTTTTTCTGAGCTTTAGGAATCCAGTGCTCCCCTGCCTTGTTAGCAGGGTGCCAATGCTCCCTTAAGATACTGGACAGAGTGTTATAATGCACTAGTGTCCCTTACACCAGAGAGCCAACCCATTTTTGCACAAAATCTCTTCAAAAATTGCATTTGTTGGAGTTCCAAACCATGTTTTTTCATTTGCTGAGCTGCTTTGTGATTTAATGATTCTTCCTTTGACCTTTGACATGATTCCTCCTGAGAAGTAAACACCCCGTTGTTCAGATTTTATGCCCTTCTTCCTTATTTTTTGAGTTTTTGTTGTTGAGAGTTTGAAATCAATCTCCTGCTTTCTTCTCTCCTATCCGACTGAGCGGGAACTCTTGTGAAGGACATTAGAAGTCTGTGACTCTTCTCATTTGGTTCTTTGAGGTCATCTGATCCAATTTATTTCTCCTTCCTTTTCCATTTTTGATTTTCTTTCTCTTGTTTGATTGCAAAAGGGTGTGTTGTTTGTGCGAAATCTATGTTTTCTTGTCCGAATCTCCTTGATCTAAAAGGGTAGTTGGCAGGACAAGTTTTTCATTGAATTGATCATCGTTCGCATGAAAATGACAAAAGTACATCTTAATGATTAGTTTTCATATTAGTTTGCATTTATGAAATGTAGTAGCATCATATTGGATTTGATTGAGAACAAAATTGATTGAGGGCATTCCTTATCAAGTGTTTGATAGTGAAAACGACTCTTCCTCTTTCCCTTAAATAGGTATTCATTGAAAAAAAATGATTTCTTATCATATTTCATGCATATTTTTGGGAATTGAGTCATCATTCCATCAGTTTCACTTTTGTACACCCTTCGAGTAAACAACAACCATTAAAATTAACGCTTAACTAAAATTTATCAGACTTTTTACATCTTTGTTAGCAAACCTACATTAGTTTAAGGTGTAGGGCTTTGGAATAGGTTGAAAGGATAACTTTCCAAAGCTATCGAACAAACTTAGTATCTTGTGATAGGGAGAGTCAAATCCAATTGTCGTATTGGCTTGCTGGGATCCCCCTCTCACACAGGGGTTACACACGAGGTTACATTCAGGTGAGTTACGGAGATTATCCCTCCGTGGCCCAACTGTTTGTAGTGGTCGGATCGTATATTGGGGGTCACTAGAAGGTATACCCACGATTATGTGTGGGAGACTTTCAAGCTGATTTCAGACTTGTTATCCTGCCCATACGTTCCGCCTGGACTGTCGACTGTACCCGCCCAGGGGCTGACTACGAGTTGGTGACCTTAGTAGCCACAATATTTATGGTCTCACACAAGGTGACAGTGAAGGGAAGTCTCACTATACCTGGAATAGACGTTGGTCAAACTCACTCGGGCTCCTTGGAGGGTAAATCCACAATTACTGTGTGGAAGCTTGCACCAAGGCATAAGTCCGTTAAGCAGGTTGCCAACGTAACTGATCCACCCGCTCTATCCCTGCCCCTTCCTATTTTTATCTCGCGACGTTGGATTTCATCACCAACTAGTGGTTTTATCATAGGAAGGTTTGATTGATTGATTGCTTCTTAGATTCATAGCGTGTGTTGTTTGTTTTACTTAGTGGACCTTAGGTCGAGTCAGTGTTAATGGCATCGAATCCTGGGAGTACCAATGGAGGAAACCCTTCTCCTGGGGAACCTTATTCCTTTCCTTCATTTGAAAACTTTGGTCCTCCATATGTTGCCACACTGAGTCTTCCAGGACTCACTATTGGATTACCAGTTTGGTTGTTCCCCACTCTGGTGATCCCGAATCCTCCCAATGTTTCAGTTGCACCTAATAGTTTGGATGTCAATACACCACCCACACATCAACCTCATGTCGATTTTTCACCTTCTTCGTCCATCAAGTCTCCTTCCATTTCTCCTTCTTCGCCTAGTGAAAGCTCTAAAGCAAGTAGCCAGGTTGATCAAAAGAAGAAGAAACAGAAAGAGACAAAGATGAAGAACCCGAAAAGGACAAAGGCCCCAACAACATCAGATGTTATCTCTAAGAAACCAATTACTATTAATAGTACTGGGAGTGTTGATGAGGTCAACAAGATTAAAATGAAGAATCCAAAACCCAAATTCCCTTACAGCCTTTGTAAGGGTGACCACTTTCTGAGGGATTTCCCTGGTCTTACCCAAGTCTTAGAAATGTGGTCCTCTGCGTCATCGACCTTTGTTGGTAATGTCAATGATACCCCATCAACTAGTGATGTTCAGGTTGGTAAGAAGAAGAAAACTGTCAAGTTCCCTTGCATGTTATGTAAAGGTAATCATTACTTTCACCTTTGTCCTCGTATGGATGAGGCTTCTTCTCTTTTGGAAAAAATTCAACTTCCAAAAGGTTATAGTAAGATTTACTCTGACCCATCATTGGTTGATGGACTAGTCAATCCGGTTCCATCCCCGGTCAGTCCGGTTGATTAGGTGGTCAATCTAGTTTCCTCCTTGATTGAACCATAAACCCAAGTAGTTGATCCAGTTCCGTCATTGATCAGCCCCTCTCTTCATCAAAAGAGTGACATCGAAGTGGTCGATCTGTTTTCACCCTCAGTTGATCCCACTCTCCTGTTAGAGAGTGACACCAAAGTGGTCGCTCCGTTTCCACCCGTCAACCCCATTCTTCCCTTGGAGAATGAAACTCAAGTGGTCGATTCATTTTCACTGTTGATCGATCCCTTTCCTCCATTGACGAATGCTAAAGTGACTGATCCAGTCCCTTCCTCGGTCAGTCCCACCCTTCATTCAGAGAGTGCCAAAGTGGTTGATCCAGTCCCTTCCTCGGTCAGTCCCACCCTTCATCTGAAGAGTTCCAAAGTGGTTGATCCAATTCCATCATCGGTCAATCCCACTCTTCCTTTGAAGAGTGCCTGCGTGGTCGATCCAGTTTCACCATCGGTCGATCCCATTCCTCCATTGAGGAATGTCAAAGTGACTGATCCAGTTCCTTCCTTGGTCAGTCCCACTTTTCCTCTGAAGAGTGCTAAAGTGGTATATCCAAGTCCACCTTTGGTTGGTCCGATCCAATCATTGGTCGATCCTACTCCCCTTCTAGAGAGTAAACTTGACACTGCCCATGTTTTTCTCGTTAATACAGACTCTACCGTGCTGGGGGGCATTCCTCCTTCTCCTACGAAACCCCCTCCAAGTACTAAAGCCATCCTTTTTGATTGGGGTGTGCTAACTGGACCTCGTCTTCCCTCTCACATTCCTTTCCAGATTACAGTACAGGTTCGTGGTCAGGACATTCCTCAAATGATGATAGATGAAGGTGTGTCCGTTAGTATTTTTTCTTCTGTTGCTTGGTACGCTTTGGGTTGTCCACAACTTGCATCGGTTACATAGAATCTGTTAGCTTTTAACAGAAGAACTAGTCAACCTTTAGGGATCCTTCCTCATTTTCCTATAACTTTGGGAGGGAAAACTGTCTTTATTGATGTCATGGTAGTCCGAGACCCCTTGGATTTCGCTTTACTCCTTGGGCGAGATTATGTCTATACTATGAAAGCTCTTGTATCCACCCTTTTCCATGTGATATCTTTCCCTCATGATGGAAGAATTGTGACTATTTAACAACTTTCATTCATTGGCCCCAACTGGGTTACCTCCCTAAGTGGTTCTTATATGCAGATAGCATCGCCCCCGCCGCATGTCAATTATGTGGCATTGTCTCCCATGACCTCAACTTCTAATGATTTGGATCCAGTAGTTTACATGGTGATCTCTTCGGTAGGGTTATTGGAGCCTGATCTCCTTCCTCCTATCACGACCCTCGACATGTGTTCCTTCTTGAGTGATTATCTTCCATCCAACGAAGATCTCCTGGAGGCCATGACCACATTTTATCCTTTGACATGGTACCCTTCCAGAGCATTATCCTCTTGGAAGCCATGATCAAGAAACCATGAGCATAGTTTCTCTTCTCTGTGGAAAGATCATTAAAAAATGAAACAAAGGTCCTGAGCATAGTTATTTTCTTGTGTCAAGCTTGTTAAAAAATGAAACAATCACCTCTCTTGAACCTTCTTTTCATCAACCCTTATCCTTTGGTGAATGAATCGAAGATTGGAGGGGCATGTCTCTAGCCTTTGATGATCTTTCTGGAGTTAAGCCACTAGCTTTCAAGCTGGGGGCATACTGAGCTTAGTCTTTGTTCTTTCTCATGCTTGTAAATACATGAGAATGCATCCGGGTAGAATTTTATCTCTTTTTCAGACCTGTATGGATACACGAAAAAGGAACCCCCTGGAGTCTCCTTTAAGCTCTTTTGAGACTCTATAAACATGAAAAGATTTCCGAGTGATCTTGCTTCTTTTCCCACTCATTAAACGATCTGAAAGGGTGTCTTTCGAGTGATAATTTATCTCTTTTTTGGCCTCACGAGACTAACATTATGAAAAAGGACAACACTGGAGTCATCTTTAAGTTCTTTTCAGAATCTCTAAAGATGAAAATATTACCGAGTGACCTTGTTCTCTTCACACTCGTTAAAGTATTTGAAGAAAACGTCTGTTGAGTGATAGTTTATCTCTTTTTCGGTCTTGTCAGACTACTTTACGAAAAAAGAACTGAGAGAGTTCTCTTTTAAGTGTTTTTCCAGACTCTATAATCATGAAAAAATTTCGAGTTTTCTGTCTTTGGACTTGCTAAACAAAACATCGACAGGACCATATGGGATCGAACCCTTACTTCTTCCATTTCGTTAAACAAAGGAAGAGGAACTTACCGAAGGTGAGTTTTATCGAGCATGTGTTATTCTCCTTGAGCTCGTTAAATTAAAAAGAGGTACTCGTCTATCTGGATGGGGGAAAAATTGAAAGAAGCAAGACAAGTAGTTTCTTTTTGAGAACATTACCAAGTAACTCTTAGAGTCTCCCTTGAACACGACACTTTGTCTTTGCACACATTATAATCCACTGAACCTCTGCACTGAGCCAATCCTTTGAGTTTCTTTCACTCCTTTGGGTCACCTAATGTAAGTCACAACATCCACTGCATCATCAAGTTTTGGTCCATGTCATGTTTCTGTTGTTGTGCCTAAATGTTCAAGGGAAGTGTCCACCTCGAGAATCAGCCATCACAAATATCTTGTCTCAATACCCATGTCAGTCCATGTTCATTTGATCTACCAATTACATATCTATGTCCATTTCGTGTCATTGATGGGGGATACATCAAGGCCCTCCTTCAACGAGCCTATTCCTATCAACTTTAACACATTATCCAGGAACTAGACTTAGAAACCAATTAGTACTTTGGGACCTGCATGCCTCAATGGCAGGCCTCCTCACGTCTAATAGTGGGTTTACATCATTGAACTCTGATCGGATGATTCCATGGATGTTTGACTTCAGCTCATCCATTCACATTCCTTGGAATGTACTAGGGTACCTTGGGAATCATTGACATTAATGGTGATCTCCCTCGCGCTTGTTAACAGTTTACATCATTGACCAATAATCAAGTGGTTTCTGCCATGTTCAACATTATAACATCTATTCACATGGTTAGATTCATACTACATCGAGATCGATAAGAAGACCCTGGGTTGAGTGATCACTGTGGTATGTACTTTGCCCAGATTGCGATGGAGTTTCTCTTGAACAATGACACATATACTGTGACATAGATCCACTTTGTATTGGTTGTGGCTATGTCTTTTCATCTCGTAGATCCACTGTGTATTCTTCATGGCTATGATCAATTCATGTCATAAGAGTATAGATCCACAATGTATTTTCAGTGGCTATAACTTTTTATCAATACAATTATGGATTCGCAGTGTATGTTATGGCGGCCATATCTTGCAAGTCTTGATCACCCAAGCATAGGTATGCCTGCCTTGGGTTTGAAACATGTTATAATATTTGTTGGATGTTTGTGTCCAGCTTTTGTCAGGTTCTCTGCGTCTATACCCTTGCTTGAAAGTCTACAAAGCATTTCAGTTATCAGTTCATGTCTTCTAACTTCATACTTTGGGGGGCAATCTGTTACACATAAAAAATACTCACTTTGATAGTGTCACAAGTGTCATCATTACAAAGGTCGCAAGTGTCACATTTTTCTCACAAGTGTCGCAAGTGTCAGGGAAGCATACTGCCATAATGCTTATGTCATGCCTGTAAACGACATCAGGAGGACACTTGGCACATGTCAAACACTTGATTTAGAAGAGGAGGAAAGGTTAACTGGGCTCATGAACCTTTTTCCATCTGAAAACACTAAAAAAACTAAGTTTTTGGAGGGGAGCGCTCCCTTATAACTATCTCAGGAGTGTTGGCGCCCCCCCACAAGCCACCAGGGAGAGTTATAGCACTGCATCAACCCTTTTGCAGGAGCACTCCTATCCTCAGGAGTGCTGGCGGTCCCCTATACACTACTAGGGAGCGTTATAACGCTCTGAGTGCCCTTTTGAGGGAGCACTACCTATTCTGGGCAATAGTTAAGTTGTTGAGATGAATGGGGGAAGGATCCTTTCATTCTTGGAAGGCAGTTGGATTCGAATCCCTAGTCCAACCATGAACTTAGGGAAGATCCTCAACTGAAGGAGGAAAATCCTCAACTTCCCCAAGGATATCTCAAGTGGTTAAAGCCTCTCCAAGGCTATATAAGCAAGCTTTCTAATGGTGAAAGGGGACTGGAAAAGGAGAATCACACCAAACTTATGATATTATAAGTGGTGCTGGAACAAAGATATTTTGGAGGCAAGAGACCTATGATCTCATAGGGAGCAATCGGTGAAGCTATCATCATTCAGATCATGGATCTTTTGAGCAAGTGGTAGACAAGGAGGGCTTGACGAAACTGCTGCAATCCATCTACGACTGTAAGCAATGTTTTGTCCTCATTAATATAATTTGCTTGGCCTGTTTCTTTCTAATTCATGTTCAATCTCACATGAATTTGTCTCTTTAGTAGATAGACCTATTTCGGACTA
>ML836852.1:30234-42107 GCA_009831015.1 Picea engelmannii | reverse complement strand
ATCCATCTACGACTGTAAGCAATGTTTTGTCCTCATTAATATAATTTGCTTGGCCTGTTTCTTTCTAATTCATGTTCAATCTCACATGAATTTGTCTCTTTAGTAGATAGACCTATTTCGGACTAATATTGATAGAGTAGGAAATGGTCGTACTTTGTTTTTCTATAGGGCTTGTCGAAGAGTGAAAGATTGGAGCTCAACTCGGAGCGTTCAGGGACAAATACTGGTTAAAGGTACTTCTTTTCTCCTTCCTTCTCACACACTAGTCCACCTAGATCTAAAAGGAAGTCAGTGACCATGATAAGCACTTTCTGTCTTAGAGTTAAGAGTCTAGCTCTTTGAGGAGATCTACCTGTCCGCAGAGAGATTTTCCTTCAACATTATTAAATTTATTGAAAACAATGCCCCATTTACCATGTTACTAGGAAAACCTTGGATTGAAAGAAATCAGGCTAGAAGGAAAGAAGAAGAAGAAGTTTTAGAGCAGAAGAAGCATGAGTTAAAATATTTCATGACTAGAAGGATCGCACACTTGATTGAAGAACAAAAGAACAGATCGAAGCTATTTAACACCAGAGATCCGGATGTCGAAGTTGCAAGAACACTAGACGACCCATAGAATATTGAAGTACCTATTCCAGATAAAGAAGAAGTATCACCCTCGAATCTTAGGACTTAATCTCAACAACGCGAAGTAACCATACCAAAAGAAGATAAGAATGATAATGGAAAAAGGCATACCGAGACAAAGCTCACTGGAAATAAAGCTAGAAAACCAAGTAAGAAGAGAGATAAGATCAACAAGTTACAAAAGGTTCCAGAGGGAACTTTGCAGAAGGAAAATTTGCAAAATTGGAGCTTCGTCGGGATAACAGAATAGCATCACATGGAACTTCGCCATGGCAAAGAAATATAACCTTTGGGAACAATATAATCATTTGACCGACCCCCCGAACGGGTAGAAATGCATTTATGGTTCACCACCAAACCGTTGGACCACGCCGTAATGGACATAACAGAGTTAATGAGGGATTCTCACCCATTGCAAGAAATATGTTGCCACGTTTTCTATTTATTGCGTCGCGCCATGCTCCGAGAACACTTTTGCTAACTGTGAATCTGAGCTCACAGACTCATTGATTTTACACAATGATCATTGCGCCATTTCCCTCTATCCTATTGTAGTGTCTAAGTTACTCTTTGAACCCAAGATATTCAACCCCGAGTGTGTATGTCAGACGAGTTCAACACTGCAGAGAAAGTTGTCAAAGAAGTTCTGATCGACCTCATGACTGAAAGAGTCATGTCGATGTCCATAGGTGTACAAGATTCATCGATCAGAATGGTGCAAGCCTCTCTGTCGACTGCTCGCGGAGACGGACCATCCCGACCATCAATAGAAAAGAGAACCAAGCATAAAGATGACCTCGCAAATGAAAAACTAATTCCAACCATATTGCTTGATTACATCCCGCCTTTGGCTAGTGCGGTGAATCGTGATAGTGTACCACACGATTTTGAGTACACCATACTTACTGTGTACCTCCCGAAGGGGATACATGTAGTTCAAGAAGACCAAGATAAGATCACAACACTAAAGTTCAATGACTTCAACCTTGGAGATCGCAAGATCTATGGTATGATCGCCCCATACAAATACCTAACTAGAACATACTTCATATTTACATTGTGGAAGTGATTCACAAACTCATCAATTTTTTTTATATCCCCGAATATAAAGTCTCCAATTTTCGAAGGAAAGGGTATGAATTGCTTTTCCTATTTCTCGTGGAAAAAGTGCAGCCAAAAATTATATTTCCTTGCTACTTTTGTGTTAAACGATTTATCAGATATGTGGTATGGAAGAAAAGATGGTTACTCCTTGGAAAAAAAGATCCTAATAACACTGTTATTTTCCATCTTTTCTAATGTCCCATTTTTCTCCAAGAATTTATTTTCATGGTTTGATATCTTGGGGGTATTTTTACCAAACAACAGTCCCTTAGAGATTGAAATGAAATCATTGTAAACCTCATAAAAATGGAAAGAAGTGTCGTGTCTCCACAATGCTTGATACCAAAAGGTGACTGGATCAACTTCAAAGTTCACTCTCCTACATATAGTCAATTTTGGAATCTGACAACAATATGCTATCATAAATACCAAATAAGAAGCCATAAAGAATTTCTTGTCTCTTTTGTAATGTGAGAATTGGGAGGAGATTTCAATGGAAATAAACTTTCTCTAATCGAAATAGATTTCTCTTTAACTGCAAAATATAAAATATAAATAATCATGCAGGAAATGGTGGCAGTTCTTTCTTGGCCTGTCATCCTAGTAAACAACCAAGTGATTTCCGAAAAGGAGTTTTTTAACAAGTTGGCCTGAATCTTGGTTAGGTCCTTTGGGACAGCCACGTGATTATCCAAATACTCAGGAAAAAGGTCTAGGCCATTTTCATTCTTTTTCAGAAAATATATTCAATCCTCTCCTTTAAAGGTAAGTGTTGGCTTAGGGAGCTTCAACATCTTATGAAACAATTGTGGTGAAAGAGATATAGGGGAACAATCCTAGAGTTGTATGATTCGTTGAATCGGTACACATTTTTCAATGCACCATGCAACCAGTTCTTTCCAGTTGAATACCTCAGAGACACACCCTGTGCAAGCAATTCCAGAAGTCAAAATTATATCTTTCTATGTAGGAGGTGATGAGTAATATGAGTATGCTCTGGACCAATGAAATTTCTGGTCTTCTCGAAAAAATATGTTCAAAGTATCACCACATAACTTCTATCTGGTTGTTACTGCCATAAGTTGACGAGAGTGTTCTTTCAACTGGATAATAACTTATAATAAAACCTTTCGGAGAGATAAAAATAATATAACCCTTGGAAAATTGTGATTTAATGCAATTTAACAAGAAATATCCTCGACCCCTTCGCTTATTAATGACGATCTTTAGGGAGCCTGCATGATTGTTATTAACATTAAACTGTACTAAATGCATATTGGGAAAAGCACAAAGATGGCGGGAACAAACAAGAGCAATTTGAATTTGTGGTTTTTTGTGAACCTGCCAACCCAGGAACTCGCGAACCATAGCCTTCGGTCAGACTTAGACATAAGAGAAATTAAATTCTTAAGGGATCAATATCTGCAACAAGACCGATGGTCATAATGTAGATCATGGGTCTTTAGGTGCAAAATGGATATTGTGTAACTTGGAAGATAAGAAATTTAACCCATGAACCCACAGTTGTGAGAATGGTTAAGTATATTATAACAAAATAGTCGGTCGGACTCATGATATTGATCATGGATGGAGGTGAATACCCGCGAATCCGTTGTTTTTGGAAAAATGACTAAGTAAAGTAACTAGACATGGAAAAAAGAAGGGGGAAAATAAAAGGGGAATGAGGGTAGGTATAGAAGGGGGAAAATAAATGGAAAAACGAAGTTGGGAAAATAGAAAGGGGAGGGAAAAATCATAAGCAAGAATTGATCTCAATAGTACTATGTCTCATTTATAGATGACTTCTGGAGGAATACTTGCACATATTTCCTCATGAAGAAATATGAAGTCTTTGATAGGTTTAAAGAGTTAAGGCTCTTGTTGAGAATCAAAAAGAGAAAACAATTAAGGTGACGAGGATAGATAATGGTGGATAGTTCCGTGAGAATGAATTTGAAGAATTCTGTAATAAGTGAGTTATACAAAGGAAAACGACTACTTCATATACACCTCAACAAAATGGAGTTGCAGGAAGGATGAACATGACACTGATGGAAAAATCAAGGTGCATACTTAGTGGTGCTGGGTTAGGGCAAGAATTCTGGGTAGAGCCAGTGGGTACTGCATGTTACCTGGTCAACAAATCACCCTCATCAACACTAGATGAAAAGAATCCATAGGAGGTATGGACTGGTAAGAAACCTTCTCTCACACATCTCAAGGTATTTGGCTGTGAGGCCTATGTTCATTTTCCAAAGGAAAACAAGAGTAATATAGACAAGAAGGTTGAAGAGTGTATCTTTATTTGGTATAAATATGGTCTCAAAGGTTATAATATTTGGAATCCAGAAACTAAGAATGTTGTGTATAGAAGAGATGTGGTATTTAGAGAAATGAAGGATGTTTTCAAACAGGAGGTCCTACCAAGTAAGGATGAACCAAAGAAAATATATTTTGAGCCAAAGGATGATGAATCAGACTCTACAGAAGAACAAGAATCAAAATAAGAAGAACATCATACTCTAGTATTGAGGAGATCGATTCAGGAAAAAAGGCTACCGAAAATGTATAATCCAGCTGATTTCCATTCAAATATTGATTTGACTATTATTGATGATGATCCTAGAAATGTTAGTGAGGCAGTGCATTCATAGGATGGAAAACTCTGGAAAACGACCATGGTTGAAGAAATGGAAGCCTTAGATAAGAGTGAGTCTTGGGATATAGTGGAGTTTCCAAATGGAAGAAACCCAAATGGAAACAAATGGGTGTTTAAAAGGAAGCTGAATACAGAAGGAAAAGTGGAGAAATACAAAGCTCGGTTAGTAGAAAAGGGTTATTCCCAGGTTGAGGGAATTGATTTTGGTGATATTTTTTCTCCTTTTCCAAGTTAACCTCTATTAGCGTTTTGTTATCTGTTGCTACTGCATTTTATTTTGAAGTAGAATAGATGGATGTGAAGACATCATTCCTACATGGGGATCTCGAAGAATAAATCTACATGAAGAAATCAAAAGGATTTGTTGTGAAGGGAAAGAAGGAGACGATATGTAAGATTTAAAAGTCCCTATATGGTTTAAAAAAAACACCAAGGATGTGGTATCAAAAAATTGATACTTATATGTTGGGACTTGGATTCACAAGAATCAAAGAGGATCACTTTCTATATTTTAAATTAATTGGTGATCATTTGATTTATTTGGTCTTGTATGTGCATGATATGTTGTTGATAGGTGTTGGCCCTTCGTTATGGAATAAAGTGAATATCAAGGAAGAAAAGGTGAAATGCAAATTGCACGGAAGACACAGTGACTGTTACTAGGTCAAAGCGAGAAAAAGAGAAGAAAAGACAGAGCAAAGCCTGAGAAAGCAAGTCATTGGACAAGGAGATCGAGGATGACAGGTCAGCAAGGAAGAAGGACCATGCATGACTCAGGAAGAGGAAAAAACCACTGTTAGATGCTCTGGAGCACCACGCGAGAAGGAAGGAAAGACAGGCTGGTGAATCCCTGAAAATGCTGATCAAGTTGACCTAAGGTTTTAGACACCTAGGGTTTTGGTATCTAGGGTTTTGACACCTAGGTTTCGACCTAAGGATTTCAGTGAGCTATTGCAATGTATAAATAAAGGTCAAGAGGACTTGGGTTGGGTTTTTTTCATTGTTGATAGTATTGATCTAGTTGTATTGTTGATGTGAGTGAGTATTATCGTACGAGAGAGAAGTGATAAGTGTGAGAGCCTTCTGGTATTGTAAGATCTTCAACTGGGTGTGAAGATCAAGTCCTGCAGCTGGGTGCGCAGAAAGGGGAGGGGAAGGGAGAAGAAGAAAGAAGATCTGCTAGGTAAGAGCACAAATAAGAACTATATGATTTACCTCAATATATTATAAGCACATTTCTTTGGACGTATCCCTAGAGAGAGGGTGAACCACGTATATATTCCTTGTGTGTGTGATTGATGCTATGTTATTTTTCCCTGATATACTATTATTGCATTGCTGTGGTAGATTTGATAGATGTATGGAATAGATCTTAGCTGATAAGTGATATATGCATGATGTATTGTTCTAGTATTAGATCCACTTGATATTTCCCTTGGTTGTAGACATTTATGTCCTGCAACCCCCCCATAGCTGCTTCGGGTGAGACTGCATCTACTTTGTAGGTGTAGCTGAAAGGGCCAGTAATTAGTGATTGTTTGTGCGCTCTTGGAGATGAACCCTGGGTTTGCCCCTATGCCAACAAATGGTTTCATTGTCGGGACAAGAATCTTCTTGAGGGAATGTCAAGGTGGTTCCCATCAAAGACAAAGATTCAAAAGTGGATAGAGGATCAAGAAAAGAACTTTGCTGAAGCCAAGAAAAAAAACCCTAATATGAGTATAGAGGATTAGTTGGGAAGATATATCTTTACCGATATACATGAGATATTCTTTGGAGGAATTCATCAAGAGCTATATGAGTGCTTAGCTAGGTTAGAAGATGCCTAGTTTGAAGTCAGATCTAGACCTCATGTAGTTTGGATGTCAGCGCTGATCAAGAAGGTCAAGAGAGTTGACAACGCTGTGTCAAGAGTAGTAGATCACTGGTTTGATAGCACCATTAGAGGGTACATCACCGAGTTTTCTATTGACAGAGTAGAGTCGTATATCCAAGCCGAGAGATATTTCTTCAAGGGACCCAGAGGGAAATTTTTACATTTTCTGAAGTTAAGAATCAAGATGTTATTGCATGAAAAGAACATCCTGAAGATACAGTAGATCGATCGGATTTGAAGAAGCTAATGTTTAGGAATTCAGATAGCGACAATGACATAGAGGCTGGAAATACATGCAGTGGAAGGGTGTTCAGAGAAGTTCATCTTGCGAACCTGTTCAAGAAGAACTACGGGGACGAGGGTTTCTATAGTGCAGAAGAGGAAGATATGATAGACGAAGAACATTTAGAACCCACCGAGGCAGGGGAAGAGGAAGCTAAAGAAATTCACCGAGACGAGCCAAAAACCTCAAGAACTGCACAGATTATTGAAGTAAGTACTATTAATACTCCTGTTGATTCAACAACATTAAGCAATCAAAGTAATCAGAGTTACCAAACCGTTCAGAGTACTATTACTAGTAGTCCACCACATACTCAGACAGGAAACCTAGGAAGATCTATGGAAGATGAGATGAGACTCCCTATATTTAGGGGAGATGGATCAGAAGATCCTGATCAACATTGGTTCTAGTGTGAAGCCGTATGGAATATTAAAAATGTCACTGACGAAGCTGTTAAAAGAACCCAGTTTAGTACTAACCTTTGAGATCACACACTGAGATGGTACATGAAGCTTGTACAAGGACTTGCACAAACTAAGCCACTGAATGAGATCAAGAATGCACTGATTGCAGAGTTTAAGAAACCTAATTCAAAGTCCCAATGTATTACAAAATTGAAGGAGATCAAGCAGAAGGTAGTTGAACCCGTTTGGGAATTCGATCAAAGATTCAAGACCTTAACAGGCCGACTGAATTTTCAGATTCTAGATGAGCAGAACAAAGAATGGTTCATTGCCACCCTCTTACCACACATCAGAGTTCCTCTTATGCAATAGAATATTGCTTCATAGGCTGAGGCGTTGAAGATCACCATGAAGCTAGAATCAACCCCTATGGGAGAATCCATCTCATGTATGAGTTAGATATTGAGTCATCTAACTAGCTTATCTTTGCAGGTCGAAGATATGAAGAAAGAAAAGGGAAAATATAGAAGATAATACATATGGTGTGTTAGATGCAGATCAGAGGGCCATGAAAAGGAACATTGTCCCCTATTCCATGAATACTTGGCCTCCAGATCTCCGAGTCCTTTGAAGCAAGTCACCATACCCTGGTGTGAGGTATGCCGAAATAGACATCATACTGGTGAGTGCTATTACATGTAAAAATATGTTTAGACACCCAAAAATTTGTATTGCACGTTCTGTAAGTCCGTGGGACATGATGATAGGGATTGTAGGGCTTATGATCTCATGCATGAAAGGTAAAGAGATATATACAAAATTCAAGGAAAAGTACAAAAAGAAGGAAACACTACGCAGTACAACTCCCCTGGGAGAGGAAACTTCAATCCTCACAGTGGATTTAGAGGATGAGGACGAGAAGGAGGTATGGGTCGAGACCATGGAAAGATCATCTATTATAACTACGCACATCCAAGACACTTGGCAAGGGACTATCAGAACCCTTGTACCACTTGCAGCTATTGCAACTCTTTCGAACACATTATCGAGGAATGTCCAAAATTGATGGCTAAAATTCAAGAGAAACGAGGACCTCAGCAGAACCCACAAACATAATTGATCAAAGTTGAACCTCATGGTGAAGACCCTAGAGTCGTTGTTATTACTAGAGGAGGCACTGTTACAAGAGAAGACAGAATGACCCAAGGAAACATTGCAGAGGACTTAGGAGTCAGGAAAGCTGCAGAGAAGACCCAAACCTTTGATGAAAAGAAAGAAAGACAAATATTTGAGGAGGCAAGAAAAGAGTTCAAAGGAGACCAAGGTTCTTCATCAAAGAAATGACCAAAAGTAAGAGAGTATGGAATGCCTTAGGAATTTGATCCGTCTGCTTCTCCAAGAGAAGGAAAAGAGGTAAGAAAGATCATGGAATTTCTATATACTTGTGTTAAGTTGATTCAGGATGAGAGTGTTATCCAAGAACTACAAAATTTAATTAGATAGTATGAGCTAGGAAATAATGACCCCTTACTGAATAGGGAAGCACACTAAATCGCTAAAAAGAGAAGGACAAATAAGGAATTACACTTGAATTCTCAAATAGGAGAATATGATATAAACTATGTGGTCCTTGACTTAGGATAGGAGGTCAATGTCATGATGAAGCAAACTTGGGCACTGATGGGAAAAACGAAGTTGATCTATTCCCCTATCAGGCTCAGGATGGCTAATCAACAATATGTCAACCCTTTTGGATGATTGGAACATGTCCCTGCGGACATCGACGGAGTAAGAAAATTTTCAGATTTTGAGGTAATTGAGATAGTTGATGACATATGCCCTTACCCTGCACTGTTAGGAATTGATTGGACCTTCAATAATTCCACTATGGTTGATTTAAATAAGAGACATATGACTTTTTAAAAATATGGCCTTAGGGTCATTGCACCCTTAGATCCAAATGAAGGTCAACGATACACAGATCCCATCAGAGAAGAAGACCATGCATATGAACTGGAAAACATATACAAACTAACAACTAGACAACAAGATTACATTAATCCTATGACCGATGGAAACATAAGATGGAGAAGTGACACCACATGTTCATCAAAATTAGAAGAAGCACCGGAGAATTGGCAGAATAAAATGTATGAAGTATCTACAATAAGATGTGTTAGATTAACCAGAGAAGTTCGCTAGATCGACACAACAGTAAGTAACTTACCCACCTTTGATGGTTTGAATCCTTTAGAAACCTTCTTGTCGGACTTTGAAGAAAGTGTACCAATGCAACAAAGATTGTTGGCGATGGATGAGGCCCTGAAAGAAACCCCAAGAAGATGGCAGGGGACACACAAAAGAAATATTACAGACTAGGTACAATGTCATACCTTGATGACAGCGTGGTTCTCAGCACAAGTAGAAGGTTGCGAAGTTCGATACACAGGTCAAAGATGCCCAAAGGACCATATTTGAAGCTGCGAGAAATCCTGGAGAAACATTCCTCAAGAAAAATGGGTACACAAATTCATCAACACACTGGACACGACACCTATCAACTAGTACCTTCAAGTAGAGTTGCGCCTCACCACTATATATGGGAAAGGTATGACTCAGAATTTTATAACCACCTTCTTATTTGAAAGTCAATATCCTTCAGTAGATCAAGAATTACATATTGTGAGACAGAAAGTATTCAAGGACGCATCTATCCTTTCCTTGGAACAAGAAGAGGATGAATGGACTGTGCCTCTACAAAAACTACAAGGCTGTTACAACATCAATGCTGATGAAGACGATGATGCAAGAAAGGTGAACATTGTAGAAAAAAAAGTCCAAAGAGATGTGGAAGGACTAGGAGTTGAGTTACCATTCATTGGACAACCAATCAATATTAAGAAGGTCAATATTGGAACAAAGAAGACACCGAAGCTTGCAAATGTTGGAGATTATTGGGATGCTTCCACTATTGACAAGATCACAAAAGTACTGCATGAATATCGAGACTTGTTTCTAACCAAGTTCACTGATATGAAGGGAATTAAAGGGCCTATGGGAGAGATGAGGATCCCTTTGAAGCCAGATGCAAGACCAGTCAAACAGAGACCCTACAGACTGAACCCTAAGTACAAAGAGAAAGTGAAGATTGAGCTCGACAAAATGTTGGAAGTAGGAATTATAGAACTTGTGGAAGGAATTTTTGCATAAATTTATAGAAGCATATTTTGATGATTGGACTGTTTTTAGTTTATTAAAGAATCATATTGAATGTCTAAGGATAATGTTGGACAAATGCACGCAATGTCAAATTTCTTTGAATCTAAAGAAGTGAATCTTCTTCTCACCATTTGGAGTGTTGTTAGGACATATTGTATGCAAACAGGGATTGCTAGTTGATCCATCTAAAATTTCCATTATAATTTATCTACCCCCTCCTACTTCAGTCAAATAGCTGCGCACTGCGCTGGGACACATAGGATATTATAGGAAGTTCATTAAAGGATATTCCCAGATTACAACACCCATGGAGAATATTTTGAAGAAATATTGTCAGTTTAGTTGGACAGAAGAATGCCAATAGAGCTTCGACAAACTGAAACGAAAAATGGTTACTGTGCCTATTCTGGTCTTTCCAGATTGGAGCAAGGAATTTCACGTACACGTCAATGCATCTTCCATTTCCTTAGGAGCAGTGTTAGCACAACCTAGTGACAGAGAGATTGATCATCCATTATATTTTGCTAGCAAGAAGCTATCAACTGTAGAGGTCAACTATACCACCACTGAGCGAGAAGGGTTAGCCATGGTGTATGCGCTGCAGAAATTTTGCCACTACTTATTGGGAGGGAACTTTAAAATGTTTACTGATCACTCCACGCTAAAATACCTAGTCAACAAGCCAGTGTTGGGGGGAGAATATGCATATGGATTATTCTATTTCAGGAATATGACTTTGAGATCATAGTAAAGCCAAGAAGAATGAACAAAGGCCCTGACCACTTATCAAGGTTGGAACATGGCGAAGAGCCAACCAATTTGGAGGATGCACTTCCGAGTGCACAACTGCTAGCCATTAGAAATATTGATGACCACTTCATAGAAATAGTCCAGTTCCTGTCAACAGAAATGGAACCTAGTGAGTATATGATTCCCCAGAAGAAACAACTAGTAGTGCGCGCTGCAGACTTCTCACTTATATATGGATAGCTATACAATATGGGACCTGATGAGATACTAAAAAGATGTGTTATGGAGGTAGAGTGACCATTGATCCTCGCAGAAGCTCATGAAGGCATCGCAGGAGGACATTACGTAGGGAAAGAAACTGCGCAGAAGGTTCTGAGAGCTGGCCTTTGGTGGCCTACCTTACACAAAGATGCTAAACACTATTACAGAGCTTGCGATGTATGCCAAAGATTTGGGAAAGCGTCCAGGAGAGATGACATGCCCTTAGTGTTCGACAACACAAGTATTCCAACAGAGGACGAACACCTTCAGTAACCACTCACATAACCATATCAAAGATCAACACACCAATGTTTTCACGTGGTAAAACCCCTACGGGGAAACATCCACGACCCCAGCCAACACGACCACTTGGAGCAGTTTATTAATGCAAAGAAAAAGATTACAGAGAGATTTTACAAGAGAGTTTCTCACAATCGATCATCGGCAAATGACCCTCCATGCTCTTTAAATAGAGATCATGGACCAATCGGGTGTTAAGCCACTAATCAATGGCCATTAAGATCGAGGAGAGTATGAACTGTCAGATCACTCTATGTCGAGAACATATCGTGACCGTCAGATTTCCTAACTACAAATGCATACTAATGCATACTAAAGAAACACACTTTTACCTAACGACATATTAGACCAAGTAGATCTTAACTAACTCCTAAGTGTCTAAATATC
>ML836852.1:0-21091 GCA_009831015.1 Picea engelmannii | reverse complement strand
CTTTGAATTATAATACACTCATCACTTCACTTTATTATTTACCTTTTAAAATCTCTTAAACCACTTTGACCACTTTGACCTTTTGGGGCTTCTAGATGACATATGAGGGTCCTCCAACTTCGTAAGGCCATAAATCTCAAACCATGAGGAGTTATGTGATGTTACACATGCCACCATAAATGAAATGACAAGCACTATCCATCTAGGATATTTTCCCTGACAAAATCACTTTCCTTCATCTCATTATTCCACAATTAAGCATGGGTTCTCTTACTCCACAAAGCGTCTTCCCGTGAGGGATTTCACCATAAGGGGACCACTTTGGAGTTCATCCATATTTACTTCTTATCAACCATGAAAAAATAATAATGAGTCATATTTACATCAAACAATATTGGGTCCATTACCCAAGCCTTTGTGCTATGGGTCTTTCTTCAAGGGTTGACATCAATGACAACCAACCTTAATCAACACATATGGCATATGATGATGGGTCGGTCTTTTCCTCTACTCCAACTGCTGTATCTCTTCATCCTCCTCAGAGTCTGTTTGTACCGGAGGATCTAGCTTCTTTTTCTCGGAGCCTGAGCTGGGTCCTTCTCCTGATTCCTTGTCTTTTTTCTTCAGCAACTCTACAGGAAAAATGTAATGCATCCCTACTTTACACTGACTGCGTTTGACTCCTGGCCATGACATGAATTCCTTATCGAAGGCTTCCTCATCCAAATAGAACAGTAGCATCCTTGTGTTGAAATGTTCCTTGCTGACATGTCTGAGCCAGACAAATGTATTGTGTCGGTTCATGCTGAAGGCGATATTCCTCGTGTTACAGTTGATGTGGGTGGAAAATCCCCCTATGGACTAGAACTAAGGGTTTAGTAATGCATGCAGAAATAACCTTTGAAAGTCTCCTACTTTTTACTATTATCCCGACATAGACCCCACATTCAAGTATAAAACACAAGGATAAAAGGATCTGGTAACTCTACCTTGAACCCCACATTTGGTGTCAATCCTGTTACATTTGATTTCTCCTTGACTACAAGTCTCCTCCCAAAGCTAACCTGCATTCAAAAATAGACAAACAAATAACTACAAACATACATCTCATATATGAATTACTGGGTTAGAGGTTCTAATAAAATATAAACCAAAAATGAATATTGAACACCTCATATGGCGGGACAGGAAAAGTAATTCTTTCTATTAACCTCACAAAAGTCACTTACAATGGTGATATATGTTATTTCTCCTTGAATCTGGTCCTGGGCTCCTCTTCAACTATGCACCAA
The DNA here is from genome assembly GCA_009831015.1 of Picea engelmannii. Lineage (NCBI taxonomy): Eukaryota > Viridiplantae > Streptophyta > Pinopsida > Pinales > Pinaceae > Picea > Picea engelmannii. The sequence continues at coordinate 19,799 of ML836852.1, read as the reverse complement.
CTGCTTCCACATATGCTTCTTCTCTTCAGTTCTCACAAAATGGTTGCAAAAGATTGGGGCAAGGGGGAATACAAAAAAGGGTAGAGTTTCTTTGCTCTTGTTTTGTCTTTCTTCAAATGGGACCCCTACCCCTTATTTTATAGGCTAAAAAGGGCTAGGTATTTGGTTGAGTGACTGGCTATGGGCGGTCAAATGGTTTAGGAAACTTACCCAAAAATTTGTATTCTGTCTGCAAATTTCTATTTTTTGTGCTTTTATCAGTATACGTGGGCTGTAATGGGTTAGATAGCGTATACATGTGGGCAACAGTGGTGCAAGGCATGTATGTCTCCAAAAGGATGGTTTTTGGAAGAGCTGTTCAATGGTGGCTTGGAAAAAATGGCAAGGGAGATGGCATGATGCCAAGTATACATGTTTTGGTGCAAATTAGGGTTATAACAGATGCCCCCTAATGTGTGAGGTCAGAAGAGAATCTAATGGCTGAAATACATTACCAATATTTACCAACGTATGAAGCGAATGAGCCCAGGGACCATAGTTCAGGAGGTGCCATATGCAAAATAACAATTGTCTCACCGAGGCAGACATACCCATGCTTGGGATGAAAATAAAATCATGGCTTCCAATCAAATACACTGCAAATCCATCTCATACAACTATATAAAGTGTAGCCACGAACAATACACAATGGATCTACATCTCGAAATCAAAAAAGATATACATGTATAGTATCCATGTTCAAGAAGCTAATGATGCCTAATGGCTAGAGATGAGGCCTTCAGAGCTCAAGAAACACCTTCAAAATATTCATAACTTAGGTAGGAGTGTAATATGAATGTACGACTTCACTACCTAGAGGTCTTCGACAGCTCACCGGGAACAAACTAGAGGATCTTGATGATCAGGTTGAGTGCTTCATTGATTTCGAACAAAGACTTAATTGGGCTTTCGGGATGGTCGGGCATGAGGTCAAGAGACAAACTATAGAGGGGTTGACTCAAGCTTGGTAAAACTTCCCTTGGACAACAACATGACAAATGATGAGACTTAGGCAGCATGATATTGACATAAGTTCACGATGTAGGAGGAAACACAAACTCTCCATATGTTTGGAAGCATAATCAAACGGAGGAGGAAACAACTCTTTACAGTGAGAACAGATTCCTAAGGTCATAACAAATCCTAGATCTTGATGAACAAACAAAAGGATGTGCTTTATCTAAGGGTGACTCATTGTGCTACCAAAAAAGAAAATACTTTTCCCTTCCTCTTTTTGGGGTATATTTGATTTTTTTGTCTTTTTCAATAATTTGGAAATCTTGAAAAAGAATAAAAGAATGCTATGTTACAAAGGAGGGACGAGTGTCGTAAACATACTATTTCCAGGTGTAAGGAACATACTGGTGCTTAGAGAAAGGAGACATATGAAGGAAAAGGACACTCGGGAAAATCCCTCCATGGGTCAAGGTGTCAAGACGCAGAGGCAAAGTGCTACGAGGCTTGCATATAAGGCATGCTTCAAGTGGTTCATTTGAGACAAACATGGAGCTGAAATTAGGCCAAAGATGCAGGAATGCAAATATGATTGATAAGACACAATGATAATGTCCTTCGATGCGAGTTTAACGAGCCTAGAGAAGGTAAGCTCAGTGGTTTTTCATTTTTAGAGAGTCTGAAAAAGCGTAAAAGGAGACTCCACTGGGGTACCTTTTTTGAAGGTAGTCTAGTTGGTTAAAAAAAGGGGTAAACCATCACCGAAAATACATCTATTCAAAATAATTTTAACGAGTGTGACAAAGACAAGATCACTCGTCAATCTTTTCATTTTTAAGGAGTCTGAAAAGAGCTTAACTATGGACTCCATAAGGGATGTTCTTCTGGACCATTTTAACGAGTGTGAAGAAACAAGGTCACTCAACCATCCTTTCACTTTTACGAAGTTTGAAAAGAGCTTAAATATGGACTCCATGGGGTTTCCTTTTTCATAAATTTAGTTCCTCAGGCCCGAAAAAGGGGTAAAATCATACCTGAGAATACTCTTCTAAAGAACCAAGGTTCCTAGAGTATACCTTTGTTCGTACAGTTGACTATCCAGACCAAAAAAGGGGTAAATTACCTTCGGATAGATGTGCCTTCAAATTTAAGTTTAGCGAGTGTGGATGGAAACAAGATCGCTCGACAATATTTTCATGTTTAAAGGGTCTGAAAAGGGATTAAAAGAAGACCCGTTGTGTTTTGGGGGTCCCGAGGGTGAGGTCAAGAGTGATAATGAAACATGCAAATGAGGCTCAAACTCGTAATCAGGATGAAACTAACCAGGACTCCCGAGCTTATAACCATTAACGACAGCATGGATGCCAAAATGCAATCATGATATACCTAGGGAATCCATGAAGGGTTAGGCTCTACCACTAAATTAAGACACTTCTAAAGCAACAATGATGGTTCCATGTCACAATTTGATGGGTCAATCCTATGGAAAAGAGAAAAATACAATGAGATACAGAAAGTGGAGGTGGAATCCTAACTTAGATGCAACACGTTGGAAAAATGAATTTTACCAGAGGACTATTAAAATGACCCAAATCTCCAAAACATTTCCCAATACCCAAAGTAACACTTATCATAACATGCCCTAAGAAACTCTTGAACCATATTACATGATTTTCAGGCTAGAAAAAAGGACAAAGGGGTCCAGAAAATGACTAAATGGGGCCAAAAAGTCTATAAATAAAAGCTGACAACTCATTATTACCTTTGCTATTGAGAAATTGACTAAAAAGACAAAAACACCCCTTTGTCAAAAGATTTGATTCCGGGAGCCTCAGTGGATGAAACGAACTTCCGCTTGGACCAAGTAAGTACATACTAGCCCCTCTTTCATTTCAATTAGTCGTTTGTGAATTTCTTTTTGTTTTTTAGGGGGGCACTGACCTTTAAAAAGGTCATCCCTACGTATATGCAGGTTGTCCTATGACAACTAGAGTATGTCTGCATGCATAGAAAATACTGCACATGGGCATACACGACTGTGTATACTACAACCCGCATATACCCTCCAACATGTTGAAAAATTTAAAATATGCAAGAGTTAACACCTCGTGAACTTGTCAATTGTAGGATGTATGTTCATTGGAGGGAGAGGGAGAATGAGGATATTGATAATTTGGTGGGAGAGGACCCTGATGCTACCACCACATTAGCGCAGTGTGGTTTTCTGAAATTATTTCAGTGTCCATTTATGTGAGCACAACCTAGGATGCTAAATGCCTTGGTAGATTACTGGCACCTGGATGCAGAGGCATTCATGCTTGAGGGAAAATCATTGACTCCAATGACTAAAGATATCTACTTTTTGACTGGCCTCTCAAGGAGAGGGGAACCAATCAACTTTCGCACATTTCCCTCTAGGCCTCACAACATAGAGGAGTTGATTGGACTCCATTGAGAAGCTGACATTGATAAAGTGGGCACATAGGTGCCAATAAACAAGATTTCTAACCTATCGCTGAAAGCGATAGTTATACTCATTGGGAGGCTCAATGGATCCTCATATTTACATCAGTATTCCTGGTCGCACATGAATTGTGTGGTTCAATGCTTAAATGCACAAATTTTTGACTGGAGCACCACCTTATTGGATTGTATGAAGAGGCAACTGACAGAGTGTCGTATGCAGAGACACATAAAATTTGGGTTTGGGACTATTTTGTGTTCCTTTTTATTTGAGAGGGTATCACGTCTTAGCCCTAGAGAGATGATATGAGGGCATGAGCCCTCTCTCCCAGTGTTATGTATATGGGAGGTGTTGTTGTCATGATAGTGTGGGGGGAGGACTATTGAGGCCTTTGAAGGCAAGTTTTTTGCTTGTGGGCATGACAAATTCTAGCCATAGAGGACTACCCGTATGTCGGGATAAACTATTCGAGAGATCCTGACATGCCTGTACCTCTTGGAGAGGAGAGAGGAGAGATGGGTAAGTTTGTTTATAATTTTTAAAGTTATTTAATTTTTATGTCTTTTTATATATATCATTTTTTTTTGTGTGCACCAGAGTATTTGACAACTATGTATCTGTTATATGCAGACTTGGGGCCAATGCATCCAGAAAAATTCACGAGGACGAGGTGGTGTCCTTGACCAGAGGTGGGACCAGCCACAACCGATGGACCAACAACAGGGGGACCTCCAGCTGGAGAGGCTGAGAGATTTTTGATATGGGTAGAGTGGAACGTCACCGTGCTTACTCGGTCAGTGCCTATGGAAGAGATCGAGGATCTCCCACCGTCCATGCAGACTCACATTATTGGGGTACCACAAAATTGGGTCCATATTTTTTGGGGTCTAGCTAACATCATTGTTCACTATGGCAGGGCCAACAAGCCTCGTCCTTAGCTAGACTAGACTTCTTATGTGCCAAGGGCACTTTTGTATATTTTTGAGGGCATAAGCCCCGTGTCTCTTTACTGAACACATATTTTTTGAAGAGCTCGCACCCACTTATGTACTCTGATACTTGTGCGATATATATATGTGTATGTATGTCTTTTTTTGTTTTATGGATTATATTTACAAATGTATTTACATGTGTGTGTGTGTGTGTTTCTTACATGTGTGGAAGATGCCAATCTAATATATGATTAGCTAGAGTATCTGTAACTTGATTCAATCTCATAGGAACCTGGATATACATAATGTAATCAAATCTTCATTCTAAGAGACGTACCCTAAGGAATCGTCAATGTAGAGTATCATCATAAACACGGTAAACTCCATTTAACTAAGACACAGCCAACTAAGTATCTAAATAGACCCAGAGGTGAGAGATACCAAGCGACAAAGAGTCATGAAGAAACTCAAGAACTGTGTTGTATTCGACGACATTTTTTGTGGTGACACCTAAATAGATACCTCCTGAAGATAGCAACTAGCCCTGAGGTGTGAAAATCACCCAAGCTGTGGAAGCAAGTCTCTGAGTATGATGGCTAGCACCGTCTGTGAACCCAACAAACACCTCTGATTCACTTGACATATTCCACAGTGAAAAAGATAACATTAAAAATGACATGTCCATAAAACCAAAAGATAAAAAGTAAAAAGTAATAGTACAAGGACTATACATATGTTACAAAAAGTCACCTAGGGTGACCTACCTACGAGTAATATTTCTTGAGGTAGAGCCCATTTCTAGGCTCTACCAAAACGTTTCCTTCAAATTCCACCAGATGATAAGCACCCTTCTTTAGAACCTCTTTCACGATGAAAGGTTTGAACCATATGGGTTTGAACTTGCTTGCCCCCAGGGGGTCCTTATCTTGGTCATAGACCAGGACAAGGTCACCTTCAGAGAAAATCTGAGGATGAACGGACTGATCATACTGACACTTGACTTTTTGTTTGTGAGCCTCATTAGCTAAGGCTACATCACAACACTGCTCATTGAGCCGCTCAAGATATCATAAACACTCTTCAAGTGGTGAAGTGTTTGGCAATAACTATACTGCCAACTTTAAAGACAAGCTATGGAACTCTATGGGAAAGATTGCTTCCAGTCTGTAAATGAGTTGAAAAGGTGAGAAACCTGTTGTAGTCTTAACATACGTTTGGTAGGCCCATAATGTCGAGTATAACATCAAATGGTAGTTTGACTTGGTCGAATTGATCGTTCGCTGTAGAATGGTCTTAAGATATTTATTTACAACTTCCACCTAACCATTCACTTGTGGGTAATAGGGTGATGAATGTTCTTTCCTCAACCCAAGATTTGACGTTAAATCAGTCATCACTGTGTTCTGAAAGTGACTTCCATGGTTAGTGACAATCTCTCTCGGGACTCTGAACCTTGCTACTATCTGGTTGAACAAAACGAGAGTTGTGGTCTCCCCATCATATTTGAACATTGGCATAGCTTCGACCCACTTGGTGAAGTAGTCTACTGCTATGATGATATAAAGGTGCCCCCTTGATGAAGGGGGTTGCATGTAGTGTAATCAATCCCCCAATTGGTGAAGGGACCAATTATAATATCGAGAAACATGGGAGCGGGGTGTGACCTCATCTTCCGAGAGAAGATCCGACATGGGTGGCACTTCTTGACTGATTCAACACAATATTTAATTAACTTCGGCGAGAAGTAACCGGCTCGTATAATCTTTTGGGTTGTTGCCAACCCAGACAAATGATCGCCACATGCTCTAGTGTGGCAATTATTAAGCACGATTTTTTCTTCTTCATGCATGAGACATCGACGAAGGATGCAATCTACACCTTGAAGATATAAAGTGTCCTCGAGTATGAGATAGTTCTTGGCCTGATGGCATATACGACAACACTCATCACGATAAGTAGAGGTGGGGCACTTCTAAGTCTGGAGATAGATAAGTATATCTCCATAGCAGGGATCTGAAGACGTGATCAAAAAAATATCTCCTTTAATAGGCGAGTCTTTGGGCATAACATCACCTGACTCGACCGGAAGTTTCAAGATGAGTTCCACAAAAACCAGGGACTTTTTGGATTTTTCCGAAACAAAATCTAAGTCAAATTCTTGGAGGACAACTATCCATCTACTGATCTTTCCGCCAATTACACGTCGTGTCAACACGTATTGAAATGGATTCACACCGGCAATGACGGTGGTCTTTTGAAACAAGATATAATGAAGGAACCATTGGACAACATGAATTGCTGCCAACACAAATTTTTAAACATGGGAATAATTGAGTTTTGTTCCAACCAGGCCTCAACTTAGGTAATAGATCACATATTCTGTGAGAAAGTGATCCTCCTGAATCAAGACCATACCGATGGTCGACTCTGCCGCAACCAAGTACAATAAGAAATATTTATTATAATTGGGTGGCCGAAGCAGAGGGGAAGATGTAAGAGCGTGTTTCAACGCATCGAAAGAGCATTGAGCGACTTCATCCCAATGAAAAGGAACATCCTTCTTCAGTAAAAACATAAACCCTTTGTGATCTTGACATAGTTTGCAATGAAACATCGTAAAAAGTTTGATTTTCCCTGTAAGCTCTGAAGTTGAAGGATTGTGTGTGGGGGAGGCAATTGAACTATCTCCTCAACCTTGAGAGGATCGACCATGATCCCTGTTGTCGAAACTATGAAACCTAGCAGACGACCCGACGTTACGCAAAATTTGCACTTGTTTGGATTCTAGTGAATCCAGTAGTAATGACATCATTCAAAGATAAGTTAGAGGTGTGTGGGATGATCAGCTCTCTTACGAGATCGTGATGCTAAATCATCTAGGTAGGCCTCGACTATATGTTTGAGATCATGGAAAGAAAAAGACATGGCCTCCTGAAAGGTAGCTCTAGCATTTTTCAGAGAAAAAGGCATCTTCTGATAAGTGAATGTACCCCATAGACAAATGAAAGTGGTTTTGTGTTGATCTTCGGGTTTGATCTGTATTTGATTGTATCTTGAAAAACCATCCATGAAAGAAAATGCCTCGCAACCCACGCATTCATCGACTATCTGATCAATAAACGGTGTGGGGAAATTATCCTTTGGGCAGGCTTTTTTTAAATAAGGGAAATCCATACATACGTGAATTGTACCCTATTTTTTGTCGACCAAAACGGGATTTGACACCCATTGAGTCAAGTGAACGAGGTAGATAAAACCTTCTTTGAGCAGTTTCTCTACTTCAAATTTAATAACTACTTCTTTCTTAGGATTGATTGGATGAAGCTTCTGTCAGACCAGCTTAGCATTAGGATAAGTCATGATTTCATGCTCGACAATTCTTGGATCAATGCCTGAAATTTCCTCGTAAGACCAAGAAAAAACATCGTAAAATTATTTAAATAAATCCATGTAGATTTGAATCTCCTCAGGGGAACAGTCAGCTCTGACGAGAACATTCTCCACAACGCCAGGGGTTCTGGAGATATCAATAGATATCATTTCAACGATGGTTTCCATATTACCTTCGGTGTAAATGACGTGTGTAGCCATGGGATTGATAGGGAAAGACCTATCTCCAGTCATAGTCAACGTGAATTCACCTACTTCAATTCTTCTTAAATTTGGGAGGAAGTAATATCTATGATGGAGATCATCCCAGGGTTTGTCCAACTAGTCATTACTTTAATGATTGCTTTGTCTGAAGGAAAGACTAAGTCTAAAGAGTCAGTATCGACAAGGTAACCTTGAGCCAAAGTAGGCTTGATAATTGGATCTAACTCTTGTGCGAGAATCAGATCCGTGTTGGCGGAAGTTTGCTGAAGCATAGAGTACGCAACTTCTGCCGCAGACAAGGGAATGGCCATACCATGGTGCCTTGTCCCTTCTATCATGGCCAATGGGGAAGGAAGAGTCCATAGATCATTGAATTAAGTCATACAAAATGATGAGACTTGAAAAATATCAACCTTAGGCTAGTCTGATACAAACTTGACATCGCCAGAAGGAGGCGGTAATCGAAAGTACCCATCAAAGGTGGTCACATACCAACTCCTACGTTGAAGAAGTTGGGTTGAGGGTTATCAATCATTGAGACAGTGGATGCCCCTGATGAAGGGTTAGGATGAGAGAAAGACAATTGATCAATGGTCATGATATGACCTTCATGTGGAAACAATAAGACCCAAAAAACTGTAGTGACCACCACTTGCATAGCATACGTCCAACTCCTTCCTAACAATTGATTGTAGTCAAGAGGGGCATCAACCACTTCAACCTTGACGCACAAGGTCTTCCCCCCTAATTGCACGAGGAAAGAGGGGATGATGCCATGTGGTCAGAAGGAACAACTGTCAAAAGCGGTAAGAAGAGTCGGTGACTGAGACAAAACAGGTTGGCCTATGGCCTTCCAACACGCCAATGACATCACACATGTTGAGGTGCCCTGATCAACCACCATGCAGAAAATGTTTCGGGTAAAAGTTTTCATGGTGTAAGACACTAGTATCTGAAATGCCACATGGTAAGGGAGACGAGGTTTTAATTCGGTCGTATCAAGCATGATCGTACTCAGATTACAAGTCTCAGCAGATACTAGGGCGACTAACAGGGCCTTTCTCTAGGAAGGGTAGCTCTAGAGGACCTCCAAAGAAGACATCGCACAAGGGGTTTGTCACAAAATCTCCACCATAGAGTAGTTCTAGGTGGCCCTTACATTTGGATTATAAGAATATTTCTTGAAAACACATTTTGGGATGCGTGTCATTGTTTCGCCCAACATCTTCTTGATCTGGAGAGAAAGAGGTGGGTTTTCAGCTTCTTTACTCTTCTCAGAGGTGCTTGGCATTCCATAATCATGCGCTCTAGTCGATATATAGGCATCACCTTTCATGATATAGACATTCGTGGATGAAGGATTACTCGAAGACGGAGGGGGTCCTTGACTACCCCCTTCCGCACTCAGAGAGGCTCGAGTTAAATTTTGCCCATGTTGAAATGGGTTTGTTAACACAATAGGCTGCTGCTTCGCTAATAAATTTTGGGCCTCCACAAGATGAGGGAATTGGTGAGTTGGGTGGTATTCCATGCATAGGTTACACAGATACTTCGAATTCTTCCTTTCTTTGTTTCCCCCACCAACATTATTGGTAGATTTCTTATCCCCCTTACCCTTCTTTCTCCATTTTTTCTTTCCATCAGGTTGCTGGGTGGCCTTTGGGTTTGTCGATTGCACACTGTGTACATCCGACGTTTGGGTAGGGGTGACAACCAGACCGTTGGTCGGGCTAGCTGCTTTCTGCTGTATTGATAATTGTGCAATTGTTTTGACAGTTGATCAGCGGGCTTCACTTGCGCTGAACCAACAATACCATTGGCATGTGGTCCAACTCTCTGTCTGGTCTTGTCAAGTATTGACCTTGGTGCATCTGGAAAAATTCCTTAAAGTAAACTAGATTGAGAGTAAATCAGCTCTAGCTGTTGAGCTCTCATTATCGCATCTTCTTCTGAAAAGACCCCTGATGTTGCGACATATTTGGATAGCTGAGGAGCTAAAGACTTAAGGAACCACTCAAGAAGAAATGCTAGTGGGACTGGTACTTTTATCAAACTCTTTCGACGTCTCCATTCTCAGATGTGATCAGATATATGGTTTTCTTTTGTCTGCTCAAAGTTGGCCAACAATTCTGTGCCACCATCATATCTCACAGGTAATTGTAAATGGTTTAAGAAATCCATTGCCAATTCACCGAAGGAAGAGTATCTTGAGCGGTGGAGCTCAATGTACCATTTTGGAGCACTCCCGATGAGAGTGCATTGAAACAAACACAACTGTACAGAGTCATATTTCAATGAGTTGGATGAGCACCAAAGATGAAAGGTGGTCACATGATGACCTGTATCTTCATTAGGCTTAGCTTCAAACTTTGGAATGTTCGAAGGAAACTTGGTCATCATAGGAGGCCAACTCGGATCATGACAGATGGGGTCATTTAATAACCTTTTCAAGTTTGGCAAGTGCAAATTTTCCAGAAACAATAGTTTTGGTTGCAGATTATAACTAGGGAAAAGGAAGCATGGAATTTGACTGGCACCAGGTTGCCAGAAAAAGTTAGGTTGCTAGCCAGGGTTCTGGTAATAATCATTTTCATGACTAGTGTATGGATTCTGCGCTTGTTGAGATGTCATCAGTTGATTCCCATAATAGGACGTAAAGGGTTGGGCTTGCATCACATTCCAAGAATTTTGGGAAGGGTTCCCCCCTGCCAATCCGACGGGCATAGGTGTTGAGCCTTGCCCGGGGTTCCATTGGTTATGGAAGGGGTTGCCCTGGGTCGACATCCCTGACAAGGGAACTGATCCTTTCCATGGATTCCAAGGTCCTTGTGAGGAAGAAATTCCTAAGTTTTCCCCCTGTGCAGGAATAATACCCTGTACAGGATTTTGTTATCCATAACCGGGGTTGCCCCCAGTCGAGACAGTAGCCGATGAAAATGAGTTGTTACCAAATGCATCGAACAAATGGAACGGTGTTGAACCAACCGACATTTTATAAGAAGTAATTTCTTGACTATTGGCTTCAAATGAACTATAGTTTGCGTTTGGCCCGACGTAGTGCTGGTGAGCACCGCCAAGCGAAGGGGATGAAGGAGGTATATGATCCTCTCCGTAAGGGAAAGCATTATAGGGAGCTGAAGTGCCCCCCATAGATCCTTGTAGAGGAGCATTGGAACTCCCTGCCCCTAGACCTAAAGTCTGTAGAGTGGAGTAGGAAAGTACAATACTTGTATCGAAGCGAGGCATCCCGTACGAGAACGGAGGGCATGTCACACTCTGGGTGAAAGGAGAAGTGATCATCGCTATAGACGGGATTGGACCATTTCTTAAGGTAGAGGAAATCGATACCATAGTGGCTTGGATCGACGACGATTGGTTAGGAGGTGAAAGACCCCCTGTAGTGACATTCGTAGAGGGAATATGAGAATCCCCTGAAGAAGTAGTAGTGTTTTCTTTCATTGTTGCTTGTGACACTACCTAGCGCTCGTAAGGTTCAACCTGTACTATGATGGGTGTTGATAGATCAGTGATGGGAGGGTTATAGGGACCAAGGGATTCCACTCCAAGTTTAGAAATGATTGGTTCCTCTAGAATCAAATTTTCTCCTCTCAAATATGTGATGGGCTCAGTTTCCTGTGGCCCAGTCGTCTCAAAAGACCCTTGCTGGTCTAGTCTTTGCCTTGGCGGTGGCGGGGGTGGCTCCAGATCAACCATCGACAGTATAAGAAGCCTTCGTGACTGGAAGAGCTCCTGATCCTCCACTATGTGAGAATATCAATGACACACTAGGGCTTTCTATTAATGTTCAAGAACCAACATACACTAGAAAAAGTCCCTATGAGATAAAACAAGCAGTCACTATCCAGTTGGAAGAAGAGTTACAACAACCAACACTAGAGAAACTTACCAGTGCAAGTGTAAATCGAATATGGAAGCACCCTACAAGTATACTCTACAAAGCGTGGCCCAATGTATTTCCTAGTTACCACGATATACCCCCGTAGTCACCTATGTAAGTCACTATAATGATAGGAAACAAGGTTGCCAACTCACAAACAATCGCCAGGTGGGTACATTAGACAGTCGAGTGGACCGTAATGAGTAGGGTATCAAGCTCAAAACCTATCCAGGGTATCGAAAGAAAGTGTTCTAGAATAAGACTGAGGACCTCGAATGGATTCAAGACCCATGAAGCTCCATGGAAAATGCAATAAACAGAATCCCAAGATAATCCCTCTATATGCATTCCCCACTACGCTTAGTCCGTCTTTGGAGGGGTTATCTCCGCTACCTTTCCGCACACAACCTCATGTTTATCCCCTGTGTTAGAGGGGGGTCCTAGAAAATTTTCATGGTTACTGGACTTTTTAACACTCTCCAGCACAGACTCTTATGTTTGTTGTTTGTAGCCTTGAAGAGTTTCCTCTCCAATCCTAAATCAAGGCTCTAGCCTAGACTAGTTTATGGACCCTACAAACATAAAGTCTAAAATATTTTAATTAAGCATTAATTTTAGTGGTTGTTTTAAGTTAAAGGGGGCGAAAGTGAAACCAATGATGTTTTTAAGAGATGAAAGAGAAAAGCATACAATGCAACTAAAAACAAACTACTTCTTTACAAATTCAAATTTGCACATTTAAACTCTTTAACCAACTTTTCAAACTACTTTTTCTTTCTAAGATCTTTTAACAAAAAACTCAAAACAAGCTTTTACTCGACTACGAGCTACTTATTTTCCTAAGTCAATCAACCAATAACTTATGAAAGCATTCTTTTTCCTGATTATTAATGCAAACAACCAACTAATTTACCAAACGAAGAAATACAAGATTTGTTTTTTATTGTTTTATGCTCCAAAAGCGAAAAAAGGGAAAAATGATGACAAGTAAAGACCAAGAAATGGCTTCTGGCCTAATCGTAGATTGCAAGGAGTTACTGACAATACCAAACCAACTGACTGAAGTAGACTCTCAAACTTGTCTAAAAACCCTATTAAAGAAAAACACAGGAAAATTTTTTATGAAAAAGAAAGCTATGTTGTAATCAAACCTAAGCTACAAATTTCTATGACAGAGACCAAGAATAGATCAAGAAAATCCCTGAGAGGTGTGACTCCTGACAGTGAAGAGGATGAATGCCTCTTCTACAAGAAAAGTTTCTCAACATGCACGCTACTGACAATTCAACAACCAACGTATGTACACATTCTGTGTAAGGGTAGGGCACGTATGCACGTGTGCAGGCCCACTACAAGCCACGTGTACCTCTGCAACTCCTCAAAAATTGGAAAACAAGCAATCAAGCACCGACAGGGAGTACTGGTATTAAGAAACATAATCCCTTGAAGACATAGAAACTTACTTTGACATAACAATATGCAAGGAAACTTTGATAAAACAAAGCTAATCTGAAGGAATTACTAAACTACAGACTGCAACAACAAAGATCTTGAATGGATCAAGAAAACCCTTGAGAAGGATCACTTCTGACAAGGAAGAGGATGAATGCCTCTTCTTAAAACATATTTTATGAAATCAGACATGCTATTGATCCTTCAGCAGCCAGTGTATGTATGCGGGCTGTCTAAAGGTAGGGCACGTATATACGCGTGCAGGCCTTCTACAGGCCATGTATACCTCTGTAGCTTCCCGAAAAAGAAAAAATAATTCAATAAATCCAAGCAAGGAGTACTGTTATGGAAGACCAGAATCCCTGCAACCTCAGACTCTTGCATAAATAAAAAACAATGTAATCAAACCAATTTAAAAACACCTAAAAAGGTATCCCCAAAAACCCTAGATATCTTCCCCTATGGTCACCAATTCTGATGTGGGTGGAAAATCCCCCTATGGACTAGAACTAAGGGTTTAGTAATGCATGCAGAAATAACCTTTGAAAGTATCCTACTTTTTACTATTATCCCGACATAGACCCCACATTCATGTATAGAACACAAGGATAAAAGGATCTGGTAACTCTACCTTGAACCCCGTGTTTGGTGTCGATCCTGTTACGTTCGATTTCTCCTTGACTGCAAGTCTCCTCCCAAAGCTAACCTACATTCACAAACATACAAACAAAGAAATACGAACACGCATCTCATATATGGATTAGTGGGTTATAGGTTCTAATAAAATATAAACCAAAACTGAATATTGAACACCTCATATGGCGGGACATGAAAAGTAATTCTTTCTATTAACCTCACAAAAGTCACTTACAATGGTGAGTTCAACTACTTCTCCTTGAATCTGGTCATGGGCTCCTCTTCAACTGTGCACCAATCAATTCCACATATGATTCTTCTCTTTAGTTCTCACAAAATGGTTGCAAAATATTGGGGCAAAGGGGAATACAAAAAAGGGTAGAGTTTCTTTGCTCTTGTTTTGTCTTTCTTCAAATGGGACCCCTACCCCTTATTTTATAGGTTAAAAAGGGATAGGTATTTGGTTGAGTGACCATCTATGGGCGGTCAAATGGTTTAGGAAACTTACCCAAAAATTTGTATTCTTTCTGCAACATTCTATTTTTTGTGCTTTTGTTAGTATACATGGGCTGCAATGGGTTAGCTACCGTATACACATAGGCAACATTGGTGTAGGGCGTGTATGTCTCCAAAAGGATGTTTTTTGGAAGAGCTGTTCAATGGTGGCTTGGAAAAAATGGAAAGGGAGATGGCCTGATGTAGGTATGCATGTTTTGGTGAAAATTAGGGTTATAACAATATTTGAGGAGCTCCTACAGAATGCCCAGGTATGCAAATGCTGCATTGTTGAGTGTTGTATTCTCCGAGTCTGGTCTGAACTGCCATGGCTCGAACAACTTCGCCATGCACCCCTTATCTGGTATTGATGGCTGTCTGCCCATAGGTGGCTTCCATTTGAGCATTGCGAATGCCACAAGTAGGTATCCATAGGTGAAGGTTACTCCCTTCTCCTATGCTTCCTCGCAAGCTACTAGTAGTTCCTCTAACAGGTAACTACACCAATTGAATACTGCTCCATTTGTGCAAAATTCGACGACTAATAACACATCTAGAGTGCATTCTCACTTATAGTACAACCTCATGACCTTGCTGGATATGATGTAGTAGCCAGTCCGGACTATCTCAGGTAGTATTGGTTCAATTACTTTTGTGTGTCCGCCTCTCTTTGTACTGAATCTCTCATATAGGCTAGTCTCACCTTTCTTTTTTCTATGCTTACCGGGACCCTAGAATCCCTTTGACACATCCTCTCCTTGGGAGGATAGTCTAGTAAGATGTTCAATATCTTCAACATGGATTGGATACCGCTTATCCAACCATAGAATTTTGTCATGCACCCTTCTTATCAAGAATTTCGTGCAACGCGCAATCTAGCCTATGGTACCAAAGACTGGTAACTCTCTTAGGTTCATGATGGTCGAGTTAAATAAGTTGATGAACTCTTATTTTGGTACAAATTTCATCCCTCCGATTCCATCTGGAGCTATCTCCAAAAATACATTTGTGTGCATCTGTGGGAACAAAGCTGAATCCGTGAGGTCAAGGTCGAGGAGCTTAACGTGCTCTACCTTTCTTTTGAGTTCACCCATGATCTCGACTCGAGGGTCGCAGGGCTCATCTGGTACTACTTCTTTAGACATGGAGCTTTGGCTTGTTGTGGCTCTCAGCATTTTTACTTCCGTGGAACGTAGGAACTAGGGTTACCTCTACAGCTTTTATGATGGTACCAACTGGTTCGCACTGCTAAGTTCGGAAATGGTTATGCTGTTTTTAGAAAAAGTACATTTTCGGTTGAGTTATGAGAGACTTATACTTGGCTTAACAAGTAAGTTTTAGCAGTAACTACTAATCATCATGACCGTATGGATGCAACTGGGTGTGAGTTGTCTGATAGGGTGGTTTAATCAAGGTAAATCCTATTGGGCGATCTTGGTATTTATTTATTTGAGTGGGATAGGGACGTGGCCAATTTGAAACCTTTCTATTTGACGGGTGAGTGTCCCAATGTGAACTTCAATGGCATATTGGCATAATGCAACTTTATGCCTTGAAGGGTGTCAGATGGGGTACCAGAATGGCAATAAAGGTTGTGATTAGACTGGGTTTGCATGGCCTATGGACTCATATTGGATTTGGATGCCTGGCCCCTCTGACCACAAAGGTTGTCCCCGTCAAATTTAATGAATGTCATTAATGGAATCTTTTATGCTTCAGGTCCTGTACTATTGATTCTTCATCTCTGTATCAACCAATACTTAAACAAAACAAGTGAACTATGTGTTATGGCACAATACTATGCACATGGACTTTATTAACTGAATTTACAAAATTTCAGAAGGAAAACAAAACTCAAATCTAACTATTGTACAAGCTCCATCGGATTGGAGCGAATATCCTTCTCTCTCAGTTTTGAGATATGTAGGGCTTCAAGAAAGTGCCATTCACCCATCTTGATCATAACACACCATCCAGTTGCATGAGTCTAACTGCTCCTAAGGGTCGGATCTCCGCAACTATGAAGGGTCCCAACCAGTGCACACGCAGCTTGCCAGGATGCTTCTGGTATTGGCTATCGTAGAGTAACACCTTGTCCTCTTGTGTGAATACCTTGGTCTTAATGTATCGGTCATGCCAATATTTTTTTCTTTCCTTTTCAACTGAATGATGGAAGTCTACTATAAATCTGGTTTTCTCAAGTTCTTGTAGCTCCGTAATTCTCTGTGCCACTGATTCCTCTTCTATCATACATGTGACTTGTGTAATATACAGGCTTGGAGAGATGAACTCTATAGGCACCACTACCTCTCTCCCATAAAATAACTGGAATGAGGTGTATCTGTGAAGTTTCTTTGTGGTTGTCCTGTATGCCCATAGTACAGCTAGAACTCTATCATCCCAATCCTCCCGATTTGCGCAACATATCTTTGTTAGTCCTCTTTCCAGAATCTTGTTGAGGGCTTCAACTGTTCTGTTGGCCTATGGGTGGTAAGGAATACTCTTGTGATGTTGGATCAGAAATTCCGCTGTAAGTGTTTCTATAGTGCTTCTAATGAAATGAGCTCCCTGATCGCTGGTTAAGCTCCTGGGACATCCAAACCGGGTGATGATATTCTCGAAAATGAACCTGACAACAATATCTGTCAAACAGTCTTGCACCGCTACTGCTTCTACCCAATGGGTAAGTTATTTAGTCATGGTAATGATGTACCTAGCCTTTGAATGTTTGTCTATGGGGTTGATTGGTCCAATGAAGTCAACTGCCAATTTCTCAAATGCCTGTATAGCCCTAACTGGTTGTAGTGGTAGTTCATCTTGGCGTGATGGCTTGCCCACCTGTTAACAAACATCGCATGATCTAGCATATACTTTTGCATCCTTGAAGAGTGTTTCCCACCAAATTCCTTCCTATAGAAATTTCTGTGCCGTGGCCTTTCCTCCTACGTGGCCTCCTACAATTCCACTATGGCATTCCTAGAGTATATCCCTCCTTTCATGATATGAGACACATCATCCGAGGATGCTATCTAGTCATAGTTTATACAATTGTCTGGTGATTAGTAGGTAATATACTACTCTAATGACCATATGGAGTTTCTGGGTTGCGAAATATGTTTCAAGACAAGCCCTTGTACTGAGAAAGATTGCTATGTCCTCCAGATATTCTGGTATGGCCTCAATCCTAAATAAATATGCATATGGGAGTTGGTAATCCACTGCTACGCCACTTTATCCTAACTCTAGCATGGATAGATGATCGGGTCCAACATTGCATCGCCCCGGCTTGATGACGACTTCAAAGGAAAATTCCTGAAATAACAACCATCTACAAATTCTCCCTTCCAACACAGGTTTTTTAACTAGGTATTTCAATGTAGAATGATCAGTAAAGAATTTGAAGTGAGACCTTAACATATAGTGTCTAAATTTATGTAAATCATAAATCATTGCTAAGCCTTCCCTTTCAGTCATTGTGTAGTTGCATTCTGGTTGTGATAACTTTCGACTCACAAAATAGATAGGGTGATCTATAGCTCCATATCTAGGTTGCGTTAAGGTAGCACCTAGGGAATTTCCTGAAGCATCTACATGGAAATGAAATTCCTTCTCCTAGTTTGGTAATATCAGAATTGGTGCTGTAATGAGTTTCTCCTTAAGTGTCTCAAATGATTTATCACATTCGGGAGTCCATTGGAATGGTTCAGCCTTTTTCAGGAGGTTTTCCATAGGGGCAGTAATATTGGCATATCTTCGAATGAACCTACGATAGTAACCCGTGTGTCATAGTGTAGAGTGCAATTTTTTAGTGCTCGTAGGTGGTGTCATATTCACAATGACCACAAATTTGGCAGGGTCTACCAGTACTCCTTCTCAGTAGACTATGTGGCCCAACAAATTTCCATGTGGCACATAGAAGATACACTTTTTGAGATTTAATGAGATTTTCAATTCTCTGCATTTGTCAAACATTAGCCTTAGTAGTGCTATATGTTCCTTAAGTAGGCTGTATATTGTCCAATCATCCATATAGACTTTTATAAATTTGTGAATGAACTCTCTAAAGGCTGCTATCACAATCCTGGAGAAGACTACAGGGGTGTTCTTTAATCCAAATGGCATCACGTTGTATGCAAAATATCCCCATTCTATAATGAAAGTGGTCTTTCTTTTGTCTTCCTCAACAATTCTAACTTGATGGTATCCTAAAAATCCGTCTGTAAATGAGTATTCTTCCTTCCCCGCAACCTGTTCTAGCACCTCGTCGGTAAAGGGTGTTGGGAAAGGGTCATGCACACAGGCAGATTTGAGGCTTCTATAGTCCACATAGACTCTAATATCCTCAGTGTCTTTCTTTCTTTGAATGGCTATCGGGCTGACCCACTTTGCTTCTTCTACCGCAAAAATGAGACCTACTTCTAACATCTTATCGATCTCCTTCTTAACTTTCTCTTTTACTCTTGGGTTAAGACGGTATGGTCTATGTCTTACAAGCTTGGATCCTGGTTTTAACTTGATCTTCATTTTTCCCATCACTCCTTTGATTCCCTTTAATTATGAAAAAGTATTTGGGAACAAATCCTCATATTCCTGCAGTAAAATCTATATTTCCTAACTGGTTTGTTCATCCCATTAATCTCCCACCATAGCTATCTTGGGTTTCTCTGTAGTCCCTATGTTGAGTTTGTGCAAATTTAATGGGTGGTTGCAGAAACTATCGGTTTGGCTGGGTATGGTGTTTTGGATTTCTCTTCTCCCCTCTGTCTCTTTTATGGTAGGTTTCTCAGTTACTCTAAGTCATCTAAGATTTCTGAATCTTTGCTAATCTGATAGCATTCTATAGGCTTCTCAGTCAAGGGTAAGTGGAGTTTATTCTAAATTTCTTGGGTATGTTTGGGACACACTACAAGTTTTGATCTCTTATTACCATTAGCTATAAAAAGAAGTTCTTTAATCTTTCATAGGGTTAGTTCAAGCTCATGGTACTTGTGAATGAGAAATCCTTGCAAAATTGAGCTACCAGTGTTTTCCAATCGCTGGTCTGTCTTTTGGTTTCCTCATGTATAAACCAAGCTTCCGAGATTGGGCCTAGAGAGTGGGGAAATACCTGAACCCAGAAGTGAGAGGGTATCTCCACAGCCTGCCACTATGTCGTGCACTGTTCAATGTATATTCTAGGGTCTGATTCTCCCCTGAACAGTTGTGCCACTTGGATATCCGTCTGCATTTCTGATTCTAGTTGCTCCTTATTCTAGAACCTGTACTTGATAGCTTTCTTTACCTCATCCCAAGTTCTGAGTACAAATTTATGGGTGGCCCACCATCTGGCGGGGTT
>ML836851.1:10306-40830 GCA_009831015.1 Picea engelmannii | reverse complement strand
CTTACGACATCAAGGCCATGGTTGTAATCTCTCTTTCACATTTAATATGATACAGTAATATGATTCTTTCCTATAAAGCTTGTTGTGTTTTATTGTATGATTCCTTGATTACATACATAGGTTTATATTGAGTTTATGCTATTACTATCACTTTGGTTGGTTGCGTTCTTTTGCAGGATCATCATTGTATGAGCATTGGAATGGAGCTAGGATGGTGATGGTGAGAGGAAACGACATTTAAACGGTATGTCACCCATCCCTCTTTGGTTAGTAAATTCAATGGTTAAAACTTAGGGAAAGAGTCATGTCCTGTCTTGTTTTGTTCTAGATCTAGGTGGATCTAGGGAGATCTATTAGTGTCCGCACCTACCAATTAGTCCGATAACAAAATTGGCGACTCCGCTGGGGAACAGATTGTTTCCTATTTAGTCTAGTTTCCCTTGCTTTGATTGCTTGTTTTCTGGTCTCTGAGTTTGTGGGAGATCCATCCAGACTCTCTGGATCTGAAAGTTCACTCAAATTTAGTCCTTTTTCAAAATTTTGCTTGTTTACAGGCATTCTCGCACTGTACCCTTTAGTGGCTTGCGAGAAACACCTGAGTTCTCACCCTGCTGTTAGGCTCAATGCGAACTTCTCGCACCCTACCAGTGTCTAACCTACGAGAATACCTGCGAGTGTGTTTCTTCCTTCCAGTGAAGACCTCTTGGAAGCCATGACCGAGTTTTGTCCTTTGACATGGTGTCATTCCAGAGCATTGTCCTCTTGGAATCCATGATCAAGAAGAGAGTTCTGAGGATAGTTTTGCATCTCTGTGACAACCTCGTTAAAAAATGAAACAGAGGTTTCGAGGATAGTTTTTGCGTCTCTAAGGAAACCTCGTTAAAAAATGAAACATAGGTCTTTGAGCATGGTTTTTTGATTTCAAGCTCGTTAAAAAATCAAACCACTCGAGGATAGTTTTTGCGTCTCTGTAGCAACCTCGTTAAAAAATGAAATAGAGGTTTTGAGCATAGTTTTCTAATTTCAATCTCGTTAAAAAATAAAACCACTTATGAGGATAGTTTTTGCGTCTCTGTAGCAACCTCATTCAAAAATGAAACAAAGGTTACGAGCATATTTCTTGTTTCTATGTCAAGCTCGTTAACAAATGAAATAGTTTACCCCTCTCTATTTGAGTCAAGTCCTTCATCTAGTATTTGAAGCTTCATTTCATTCTCCTTTGCAGTTGGATGAAACGAAGCTTGGGGGGCATTTGCTTACAACCTCTGGACTTCATGCTGAATTTTGAGCCCCAAGCTTAGTCTTTGTTCTTAAGCTGGGGGCTAAGTACCAACCATGCATTGGGAAGTTGCAAGCATAGTTTTCTATGGTTCAAGCTTGTGTAAAAATGAAACCACTTACCTCAAGCATAGTTTCCTCTGGTTCAAGCTTGTGTAAAAATGAAACCAGGTCCAAGCATAGTTTTGTTTAGTTTTTAAGCTTGTGTAAAAATAAAATCTATCCCAGGCATAATTTTGTTTTGTTTTAAAGCTTGTGTAAAAATGAAAACAATCCCAAGCTTAGTCTTTGTTCTTTCTCATGCTTGTAAATACATGAGAATAAGTTACCAAGCTTAGTCTTTGTTCTTTCTCATGCTCGTAAATACATGAGAATAAGTTGCCGAGCTGAGTCATTGTTCTTTCTCATGCTCGTAAATATGTGAGAATGTAACCGAGTATACTTTTATCACTTTTTTGGACTTGTAAAGGTTATACGAAAAAGGAACCCATTGGAGTTCACTTTAATCTCTTTTCAGACTCTCTAAACATGAAAAGATTGCCGAGCAACCTTGTTCTGTTCACGCTCGTAAAAGTATTTGAATAAAATTTTCGATGGGCGATAGTTTATCACTTTTTCGGTCCTGTCGAACTATTTTACGAAAAAGGAATTGAGAGATTTCTCTTTAAGTGTTTTTCAGACTCTATAAACATGAAAAAACCCTGAGTTTTCTTTCTTTGGACTCGTAAAACAAACATCGAAAGGCCCATATGGGACCGAACCACTCCTTCCTAGGGTTCGTTAAACATACTCCGAGGGACTCATACAAATAATGAGCTTACATCGACAAGCATATGTTATCCTCCTCAAGCTTATGTAAAAATAAAGAGGTACTCACCAGAAATGGTGGGGGAAAATTTTGGAAAGAATTGTGTCTAAACCTGTATTCCATGAAAGAGTCACTTTTGAACATGACACCCTTTCACTCGCCTTGTGTCTAGATTGGAAAATCCACTTGTCTCCTGATCATACTCCTATAAGATTACAAATTGGTCTGTGATCCTTGTTGTTGAGTCAGTATTTCCAAGACAGTTGTCGTGTCGTCAATATGTTCAAAAAATAAGTTCAACCCAGAAAGCCTTCTATTGCGTCGACCATTTCTACAGTCTTTAAGCCTTCTATTGCGTCGACCATCCCTGAGTCAGTCCCGAATCACTTGTTACTCTGATCTACATCAAATCTTGTTACTTGTTTCGTGTCATTGATGTGGGATACATTAAGGCCCTCCTGTGACGAGTCTTTTCCTATCGACTTCAACTCATTATCCAGGAATTATCCAGAAACTAATTGGTACCTTGGAACTTGCATGCCTCAATGGCAGGTTTCCTCGCTTTCAACAGTGGGTTTTCATTATTGATCCCTGATCGAGAGATTCCGCCGAGTGTTCGACTTCAGCTCATTAATTCACATTCGTTAGATTGTAATAGTGTACCTTGGGAGTCATTGACATTAATGGTGATTTCCCTCACACTTGTTAACGGTATATACTAATGACTGGTAATCAAGTGGTTTATACCATGTTCAACTTTGACACATGTATTCATATGGTTAGATTCGTACTATAGAGTGGTGGAGATAAAGACCTTGGATATTTTCTGACAGATCCAGGTTGCGTTGGAGTATATTCAATATACTGTTGCATAGATCCACATTGTATGTCTGGTGGATATGTTCAAATTTGAGTCTTTAACACATAGATCCACAATGTATTTTTGGTGGCTATGTTCAGATTTGAGTCATATTGGCATGGATCCACAGTGTATGTTTGGTGGCCATGACCTTTCTTACTTGACATGGATCTTCGCATGTCAGAATTTATGCTTTGATTCATTTGTATTATGAGTATGGGAATGCCTACCTCAGTGATGATATATTATTGTACTATATTTCCTTGTTTGTTGGCAAGTTTCCGACTGACTGTTTCTTGTTCCCTACACACACTCGACAAAGTATTTTAGCTATCACTTTGTTCTAACTTCATACTTTGGGGGGCTCTCTGTTACACATTATTTTCATCATCCCTATGACCGTTAATGATGTAAACCTATCTGTTGCCTTCAGAGGGGTCAGTGGCTTGAGTTCCTGAAGAGAGAAGGGAGAAGAACTTTTCCTGAGAAAAGAAGTTGCATTTTCCCTTGTAAAAACCCTGTAAAAAAGGAAGTTCACAGGTTGCTATATAGGCAGGGTGTGAGAATGCCTGATTCTCATAGGTTGCACCATAGCTAGGGTGCAAGAGGTTTGCAGGTTGCTCTATAGGCAGGGTGCGAGTATGCCTACACATGGGAAAAACGAGCGTTTTCTCGAATCTTCTAGAAGGAGAAACTTCCATGGTGAGGTGGCATTCGAATGGTTTGGATCTTACTCGCTTTCATGATTTGGTGGGATCATCCTAACCTCCTCACCTTATCCTCTTCAACTTATAAAAGGAGAGGAGATCTCATGGAGAAAGTTAGCTTTGGTTAGCTTTGGAGATTTTGGGATTGTTAGCTTGGTTAGAGTGGCTTTGAGATTTGATTTGTCAAGATAGATTGTAAATAGTATCAGATCTATGCTCTCAGAATCCTTGGAGAAAGAAGTGTGTGGGAAATGAAGGACAGTTGGAAGGGACCTTACGACATCAAGGCCATGGTTGTAATCTCTCTTTCACATTTAATATGATACAGTAATATGATTCTTTCCTATAAAGCTTGTTGTGTTTTATTGTATGATTCCTTGATCACATACATAGGTTTATATTGAGTTTATGCTATTACTATCACTTTGGTTGGTTGTGTTCTTTTGAAGGATCATCATTGTATGAGCATTGGAACAGAGCTAGGATGGCGATGGCGAGAGGAAGCGACATTTAAACGGTATGTCACCCATCCCTATTTGGTTAGTAAATTCAATGGTCAAAACTTAGGGAAAGAGTCATGTCCTGTCTTGTTTTGTTCTAGATCCAGGTGGATCTAGGGAGATCTGTTAGTGTCTGCACCTACCGATTAGTCCGATAACACTTATTATCAACATTCTTGATTTCTTCAAGAAATACTTCACTCACAAACATAATTGATTTGGAGTAATATGGGATATGAAAGCTATTGCTTTTGTCATATCCTAAGCCATGCTGATTATTGTTGACTTCCAATTATTCCCAAGGCTTGACAACCATCTTGGAAAGATCATTTTGACTTTGATATTTTACTTCTTGACATTTGTTGTTGCTGCTTTCATTCTGTGCTAATTCTTCTAAATCATCTTTGGAAGATAGACTAGATCTAGATCTAAATTTATAGTACATGGATAGACTAGATCTAGATCTAGATATCATTTACAACTCATCAATGGATCATGACAACACTGTTGATATTATGGTAGCTACATGAGGTATTTACCTCCACGTGTAAACCTGACAAGAATAGAATATTTCAGGAAGCAAGAAGAAACCCTAATGAGTTGGATAATAACCCTAGAAGACATGTCGGCTCAAGAAGATAACTTGTATTAGGTTATTAGCCTCCAAGAGAAGAAGTCAGCTAGAAGAAATAATATATACTGAATAGACAGATACCCAGAATGAGAAGTTGGCCCAGGCAGTTAGCCAGAATTAGTATAAATACATGAGGCCAGTCTTCAATCTGACAGGCAGTCTCAGAATTGTAGAGCAACACTTGTGCGCACTGCAGTTCCTAGTTTTGTGCGTAGGTTTGAGGAGAGCTGCCATTGCAGCTGCTGCAGCTAGCAGATCACGTCTGGCTTGGAATATCTCTTGGTTAGGGTTTGGAATATATGATCATCTCTTGTTGGTGCACAATCCTTGGGAAAAGGTTTCCTACCCTCTGTTTGGCTATCTAGCCTAGGGTTTGCTTCCGAAGTGATTCTCTGTCAAAGTTAAGGTGCTCGGAGGGTGGCTTCAGCCTATGGTTGGGTGACAATAGTGATACTGTCAATGGTAAAATGAGCACGTCCATTATATTATAACAAGTTATGGGCCCACACCTCCTTCATTCAGTCTAACCGCTAGAAGGAAACATAGCCATAATGATATTAAGCTCGTTGAAGAACTGCTGCTAGGGTTTCTAGCAGGAGCAGCCACCATAGCACTACCGCTAGGGTTACTAGCATGTGGAGTTGCAGAAACCCTAATCCTCTCGTTGAGGCACCTTAAGTGAAGGGATTGACCTAATTTACGAATAGATCAGTGCACCCTAGCCTAGCACATCTTCTGGTACTCTCAGCAAGCCAAGACGTCAAGTTTGAGTTTTTGGTCAGATCTAGAGTTGACCAAGTCAAAGCAGCCATGAATTACTCCATGAAGTCAGAAAACAAGTTAGATGGAGCTTCTAACTTCAGAGTGTGGAAGACAAAGATTGACCTCATCCTTTCCAAGAATAAAGTGTTGGATATCGTGAAAGGAAAGATCATGAAACCAGAGTTTGAAGAAGGAAAAGACAAGGAACCGCAAAACATTGCAGTTATGGAGAAGTTCAAAGACAATGACATCAATGCTATGAGTATCATAGTGGAATCTATAAGAGACCACTTGATACCCTACATCTCCCATCTTGACTCATCAAAGAAGATGTACAATTCCCTAACAAACCTCTTCTCAGTGAGAAACATTGGACAAGTAATGAGTCTGAAGAATGAGCTCTAGGACATGAAGATGAATGATGATGACAACATAACATCATACATTGTGAGAATATATCAATTAAGAGATCAACTACAAGCTATTGAAGAGATCATTTCAGAGAAGGAATTGGTAAACATAGTACTCAATGGTCTTCCCAAGACGTGGGATGCATTTGCCGCAAGAATGAATGTAAGGAAGGAGTATCCTACATTTGAAGAACTTTGGACTTCTTGTGCTTGAAGAAGAATCTAGGATCAGTGCAAAAGAGAAACCCCAAAAGAAGTACGATGATCAAGCCTTCACAACAAGATTCAAGAATTTCAAGAACAAAAGGAAGCTTGGTTCAAGGAGGAAGCCAAATCAAGAGAAAGATAATTTAGAAATACAATGCTTTAACTGTCGACAATATGGTCACTACAAGAATCATTGTCCCGAGCTAAAGAAAAGGAAGGAGAAACACGAAGCATCAGTTGCCAAAGAAAAGGAACCTACAAAGAAAACTAAGCAGGATGAAAGAAACTTCTTCTAAAGGTAACAATACTCTTCTTAGTTCTTGTACATATCTTGTTTGCATAGTCTCTGTACATATCTTGTATATCTATCTCTTAGAAGATAATATGTTCCAAGAAGAACTATGCTTATGGAAGAAACAACAAGATAAGGATTGCTATCATTATACAAGTCAGAAAATACACATGAAAGGATGAAATACATCAAACAAATCATGTGGAAGCTATTACAAGATAATTTGAATTTAGAATGAATCATGAAGAAGCAAAGAGAAAAAGAAGTCAACAATCAAGAGAAAATTGGAGAAAGACTTATGACGTTTTGCAGAAGACAATAAGATAGAAGCGTGGACTCTGTTAGATAGAGGGCGTCGATTATATATTGAAGAAGACAATAAATATGCAGATGAAAGCATGTACTTTGTTAGACGGAAGGAGCCGAGTATATATTTCCAAAAGAAAAACATGCACTCATACATGAAGCAAGGATTAGGAGGGAGCTAATCCTATGATCCATTGAATATGATGAAGTATATATCCATGGTAGCAAACATGAAAAGCAATACGTGTTCAGTTCGACCATAGAAGAAGACTTCTTCAAAGAGAATCCTTAAAGTTTCCCTGGTTTTCCATCCACAACCATGATTCTATAATGAAAGGAAGAAGTGGAATCTTTAGGGAATGGAATCTATAAGAAACTCCATGGACCCAAGACCTAAAGAAAACATCAGGAAGAACATGAAGATTCCAAGAAAGAAAGAGAAGCTAGAACAACCAGTCACTATATTAAGAATCACAAAATAACCAACCTAATATGAACTCAATAAAAACAATTAAGCAGAGGAAATGAAAGTTGTGATGAAGAACAATGTGTATATGCAAGCATTGCAAGATCCAGAACTAGAGGTTCTCCTAGATGGAGGGAGAAGACTATGATGATTACTTGTTACAGTAAACCAGACATACCTCTACATGAGTCTTTATATCATTCACAATATCCATGGGTTGGATTTCTACATCAGATGAATACAAAGACTGTTGTCCAGAGCATTTGAAGAAAGAGTGTACGAAGAGAAACGTCAAGACTTTGAGGCATACCATAAAGAGACCCTTGTAAGTAGATGGAAGAAGATAACTTGGTGGAGAACCTCCAGTGCACAACAGAAGCGTGGTGAAGATTTTCTATAATAGAGATATTGTATCAAGATGATTACTCAAATGATCAGATCTCATGATGATAAAAGAAGTGCCACATGGATATGTTCTAGTTTGACCCTTGCCATGATGTTGTGAGCTAGCATGAACCAAAGAAGAATCCAACAAAGATATACTTTATTGATCAGAGCTATATAAATCCTTCAGAGAAGAACCAATGTTCCAGACCAAAGTACATTTGAGATCAAGCATTACATTATACGTGATGAAGTCCAGAAAGAAGAAAGTGGTTCTCAAATATATATCTCCATAGATGAGTAGATAAGAAGACATTTTGGTAAAGCTTTTGTTCAATATGAAAGAGTTTGCGTACTCAAGCTGGAGCTTGTGGAGATGACTTCCTTATTGAAAAAGGAAGAGATGACTCCTAGGTTGGGAGGGAACACTGATGTATTATTGATTGATGGACAATCACTTTTCAGTTCAAATTTTTTTCCAGGATGAGCAGATTCTTTCCAGTTCGGAAAGTGGATTGAGATTTCTGATGAACAAACATTTTCCAGTTCGAAAAATGGTCTAGCTTGCTGATGTACCATATACAATGACTTCCCATTATGGTTAACATGGGAAGTGGTTCAGGGAAGTCTCTCTTCTTAAGGGTTACTCAAGAAGACTAGCCTACCTCGCCGAACAATGATTTCCCATTGTGGTTAACATGGGGAATAGTTCGTTTTGGAGGTTGGTGCAGGACAATCATTTCCTTTGGAAATGGTCCAAACAGTCATTCCTTAGGGCGGATTCATTCTCTCCAGGTTGCACTTTGTTTAGTGCCGGAGGAATGGCCCAGGGTGGGGAATGGTCTAGGTTCATCAATCAGGGACAGACATTCCTTAGGGCAGACTCATTCTCTCTAGGTTACACTTTGTCTAGTGTCGGAGGAATGGCCCAAGGTGGGGAATGGTCTAGGCTAAAAAATTAGGACAATTATTCTTCCTTGCTTGAGAATATTAGTAAAGATAGCTCATCATTGATGTTCGACCTTCTTGAGGGCAGATGCTCTTCCAAGATCTCACAGATGTGAGTGGAAGAATGGAACAGATGATTAAGTTTATATCATAACATTTTTTATGTGCAGGTTGATATTAGATGATTGTTATGAAGACTGTATGCCTCTAGATAGTAGATGTATACTACTATGGTGGATTTTTTCGACTGTTTTATCAAGTACCTGTGTGCTACTTGGTGTGGTTGTATACCACTAGATTGTAGTTGTGTACTACTATGGATAGACATAGTTGTGTTCTATTGAATGATATTTTTCTGATTGCCTTGAAGACTATCAATAGTGTTGAAAATAATTATCAGCCAGATGAATGATGAACAAAGATTTCCTAGACAGAAAATGGTTCAGAACATTTACTCTTCTAGATTAGAAGAATGGATCTTGTGTCACTTAGTGGAGTGAGAATCATGTCTGATTACTCAGATAGAGTATGGTTTCGAAATATGATGCAGCTGATGACACTGATGATGATGATGGTGCTTATGATCTAGTCATGAGATAGTCTATACAACTATGTTGATGCTACCAGGTGAATGGTATGTTTTTGCTCAAGACCATTACCTGTAATACCTCCCTAGATAGGAGGGAGTGTTGATATTATGGTAGCTACGTGAGGTATTTACCTCCATGTGTAAACCTGACAAGAATAGAATATTCTGGGAAGAAAGAAGAAACTCTAATGAGTTGGCTAATAACCCTAGAATACATGTCAGCTCAAGAAGATAACTTGTATTAGGTTATTAGCCTCCAAGAGAAGAAGTTGGCCAAAAGAAATAATATATACTGAACAGAAAGATACCCAGATTGAGAAGTCGGCCTAGACAGTTAGCCAGAATTAGTATAAATACAGGAGGCCAGTCTTCATTTTGGAAGGCATTCTCAGAATTGTAGAGCAACACTTGTGCGCACTGCAGTGCCCAATTTTGTGCACAAGTTTGAGGAGAGATTCCATTGCAGCTAGTGCAGCTAGCAGATCACGTCTGTCTTGGACTATCTCTTGGTTAGGGTTTAGACTATCTGATCAGCTCTTGTTGGTGCGCTATCCTTGGGGAAAGATGCCCTACCCTCTGTCTGGATATCTAGCCTAGGGTTTGCTTCCGGAGTGATTCTCTCTCAAAGTTAAGGTGCTTGGAGGGTGGCTTCGGCTTATGGTTGGGCGAAGATAGTGATATTGTCAATGGTAAGATGAGCACATACATTATATTCTAACAAACACCTCATCAATAGATGAGGTTTACAACTCATATCGATGTTCTCTTGGACTTTGTGATTTCTTCCGGACTTACAATCTAACATTCCGTCGCTCAATCACAAGTCTAGATAATTGTACGAGTAAGAAAAAAATAATTGTTATCATCTTCAATATGAAAACTACTGAACTAAACTTCGACGAAGATATTCCTGAAAAACTGCCAATATTTGAATAATTCATTTGGAAGTGAACAACTTCCATGTCTGAACATTCCCATTCTTTTTATTGATTGATTTGATTTGAGGAGACCGATTGCTATGATGGAATTCCCAAATGTTGATTGATTTTTACGAATGATAGGAATTAGAATCTTGAAGCCTGAATATCATTATTGATGTTTGATATTCCCTCCTGTCAGGAAAAAGGTGAGAAGTTTATTGAAGTTGATTGAGAGGATCCAAGCATGAGCTTTAGATTCTTTTGTTCTTTAATGATTCATAGTTGAAGGGATCCAAGATTAAGCTTTGGATTCTTTATGTGGTGGTTTTGGATGACCACTAACCAATTTTATTTGATCAATGTGGTGGTTTCATATTACCACTAACCATCTTCGCTTCCCATGTGAATGTGTAAGAGAGTGTCTTTTTCATCAATGTGTTTACCCTTGAATGTATTTGAGAGTTCCATTTTTATTCCATTTGTGTACAACTCAAAGTGGGTATGTGGGAAGAACCACACGTTATCTCATCCTTTGAGGGCCATGCTTGAAATCTACACCATAAGGGGACCACTTTGGACTTAATTTGAAATAACATATAGAATTGGGTCTGGATCATCTCCAAAATCATATGGAATAGTGGTTTGAAATATTTTTATTGTTGTCATTTCTCCATGTAGATGTGGCTTTACCTTTGTCTTGAATAGAATGTAAGTCTTATGTAGTTTCTTTACTTGTTGATTCCATTTCCTTGATGTTATCCCTCCATAATTAAGTGTTTACTTAACCTTCTTATTCTTGTGACACTTTTGTGAGAGGTGATTTTTTTCCCTACAATGAAGACAAGGATGGAGATCAAAACATTGTGTCTCCAAGTGACCAACTCTATGACAATGTTGGAATTTATTATCAACATTCTTAATTTCTCCAAGAAATTCTGCACTCACAAACTGAACTGGTTTGGAGTAATCTGGGATATGAAAGCTATTGCTTTTGTCATATCCTAAGCCATGTCAATTTTTGTTGACATCTGATTCTTTCCAAGGTTTTACAACCATTTTGGAAATATAATTTTGACTTTTTTCTTTTACTTCTTCACATTTGTTGTTGTTGCTTTTATTTTGTGCCACTTATTCTAACTCATCTTTAGAAGATTCCATATCTTCTGTTTATTTTTCATCAACCACCAATTATTCTATATCACAATTAACATCAACCATCTGAATTATGTCTTGTGTGTCATAATCTGCATCAACTTTTTGTATGAACTCATTTGTATCACATTCCTATCAACCATTTGGATGAACCGATCCAGATTATTTTTGGTACAAAATGAGAGTGAAGATATAATAAATAAATGTACAGAGATATCTCAGATACCAAATAATATAAAAAAAATGTATCAGAGATGCAAACTTAAACACAAATATACAATAATACACAATTTTCTATTAATGAGCGAAAATGTACAAAGACTGTAAAAATACAGAGTGAAAGACTCGCTAGAATGGTGGCAACTTATCTCTGAGAAGAGATGTGTTCGCTACTCGCATTTGTAAGAAGATGATTTTAAAATGAGGCTCCAAAGGCATTTTTTATCATAAAGAAAATCCAAAACTCTAACCCTGGAAGATGAAAATCCAACAGTTTTGTGGACCCCGTTTTGGGTAGTTTGGTGTATCAACTTTCTGGGGGCGTAACTTTGGCGTACGATCTTCGTTTGGGGCACACAATAGCTCGTTAGAAAGGTATCACTGAGGAGATTCATTTTGGGGGATCAATTAAAGCCTTTGTCTATCATTGAGAAGCTTGATCCCGAAAAACCTTCATTTAGGCCCTCAAAATGGTCCCAAAAGTTAAAAATTGCTAAAAGTAGTAATTACCAAAATTGCCAGAAAACTGTTTTGAGCCTGTTGGAAAAGGTGGGTGGCCACCGATATCCACCTGGATCAATCCTCCCTCCTTAGGAAGCAATGGTCTCTATCACATTGAGTTTTCGAGGAAGAGGGAAAATCGTTTTGCTAAATCTGTATCTTGATGAGTTGCTTGCCTTGTTGGAGGAGTTGCGTTGCTTAGCTTGTTGAAGGTTGTCATTGCTAGTGGGAAAACTCCCCTTTGGCTACACCAGGGTTTACAACGTATGCAGGTCAATAATAATTTAAAATTATTCTAATTCTCTAACTACCCCGAACATACCCCAAACTTATGCAAGAAAATCAAAATGAGATGGATCCGATAACTGTACCTTTACTTTGCATTTGGTGTAGATCCTCTCGCACTTGATAGCTCTGCTAACTGAAAACCTCCTCCCAAGGCCGACCTACATTCAAATAAAAATAAATAGAGAACTAAAAGAATACATTTCATACATAAATAAGGGTTATATGTTAGAATAAAAACATATAACAAATGCAAACATTCAACACATCATGTTATTGGGATAGGAAAAATACTTCTTTTATTGATAAAAAAATGATTACTTACAACCAAACTCGGCTACTGCTCCTCGAACCTAGTCCAGGCTCCTCTTCACCAAGATCCAAGTGCACCTCTGTGTATCTTTCTCTTCTCAAACTTCTTCTTGGAAAATGGAATGGGTTCTTATGGAAGAAGAAGGGAAAAATGAAGAAAGCTGAGGTAATTCTCTCAACAAGGTTGTAAATGCTTGGGGCAAGGAGGGGATGTGAAACAGGAAAAGTTTCATTGTTCTTATGCTTAGATGTGGAATGAGACCCCAAAACCTCCTTTTATATGGGAAAATGATGGTTATTCGGTTGGGTGATGGTATATAGGCGGTATATTAGTTGGGAAACTACCCAATAGCCCGTAATCTCAACAAATTCCTTGCAAATTTTGGAAGTATATGCGGGATGTAATAGTGAAACTAGCATACATATGCGGGATGTAGTGGTGCAACAAGCATATGTACACGATAATTAGTGGTGCAGGGCACGTACATCTTCAAAAATTGAGTTTTTAAGAAGAGTTACTCAATGATGGCTTGAAAAAATTTGCAGGTAAGAGGGCCAAATGCCAGGTATGCATATGTGAAGCAAATTAGGGTTATAACAGTCATGAACTTGTGATTGGAAGGGTTGGACCTTTTTAACCAGTCTGACTACATGAGATTCCCGTGTGCAGAAGGAATCTTTACATTTTGTTGCAATCTTGTCAATTTTCTTCTGTTGGATAGAAGGTACTTGGGCCGACGCTGTAGTGGTTGCAGTATCCTTCTGTTCACCTTTTGAATAGATTGTGAAGAAGTTGAAGTTTGTAGTATGAGAGACTACCTTGTGACATTTTTTAGGTGGGACAGTAGTTGGAACTACCTTTGATATCCTGTAGAGATGACCCCCCATAGTAAAAATGACACTACGGGGTCAAGATTCATAGATAACATGGCACTTTCACATATATGGCTGGCCCAAGAGAACATCACAGAAATACAATGAGCAAACATCACATAATACCTCATCCTTGAAGGGATGGATGTCGTATGACAATCGACATTGCTGGCTGACACAAATATCGCGTCTCTGGAGAAGCCACCCAATGTTGTATGGTTGCGGGTATGGTGTTGTCGACAATCCCAACTATTTGACGACCTCTACTGAGATGAGGTTCTTTTGGCTTCCGCTATCAACAATAAAATGCAGCGGGGTCCACTTCACCCACATCTGTGAATTAAAAAGGCACTCCCCCTCTTCAGGATCCATGGGTTCTTTTGGTTGAATTGATGTGGTCACGACAATAGCAGTGGGGTCTGCGTCGATGATTGGTCTTTTACCAGTATTTTCAGAATCAGATTATGAATAAGGGTTTAGCTCCTTGTATTTTATCTCAACCACCTATGACTATTTTGAGCGACATTCATCGGTGTTGTGCCAGGGGATTTTGTGGAAAGAACACCATTTTCCAATGTCCTTCGTCTTTCCGTGACCCTTCTTTTCCTGTGACTTGGAATGGTTTTCAGGAGGCTGGTTATTAGGGCCATCTTTCTCATACTTTGGTTGTTGCATATTTGTATATCCAAACTTCCATTTGTTCCTATGGCTAAATTTATGCTTGATTTTAACAACATATCAATACGCAACACTGAGTGATGAGATATCCAAAAAATCCATTTCAATTTGGATTTATTTGAGTAGATACCCACGGTATTTTAGAACCAAATGTCACTCAGAGTATTTCATACCTATATTGGTGCACAAGGTATGGAACGTATTGGTGAACTCCGACACTGCTTGGCCCCTCTCTTGCCTTAGTGTGGTCCATCTCATGTACTGGTCTTCATAGTTTCCAACAGGGTAATATTGTTCCTTGACCACATCCAAAAAAATATCCCAAGTGGGATCGAACCCATATAATACAGACTCCTCTGTGGAACTTTTCTCCCAGTAAATTTCCCACCTTTGTTTGACATGGGCGAGAGCCTTAAGGATTGCGAAGGTGATCATTTCCCTATCAGAAAAATGGTGAAAAAAGAAATAACCTTCTAGTAGATTTAACCATTGATTTAGGGCATGCACATCTATCTGACCTTTAAATATGGGAATATAAAAAATTAACCTATACCTTGAAAGGCGAGGTGCCTCCAAAGTGGCCGCTTGATGAAGATGAGCCGGTTGTTATCGATAGGCGTTGAAGGATGTGGGAAAAATTCTCCATCATTTCGTCCCTTTGTCGCGTGAGAGCTTGCTCAAGCAACAAATTAATAGAATCTTCTACTCCATCATTTTTCTCTTCTTCTTCCATGGAGGGTTTCTTGGGTGTGTGAGAGTGATTGGCCTCAAGAGAGACAAGCTCAAGACCCAACTTGCTATACTTGGACCTCGTCGGGGACATGCATTGAAAAATGATCAAGATAATCCTCCTCTGATACCATTGATCTAGATTATTTTTGGCACGAAATGAGAGTGAATATATATTAAAGAAATGTACATAGATATCTCAGATATCCAATAATATAACATAAATGTATTGGAGATGCAACCATAAACACATATATACAATAATATACAATTTTCTATTAATGAGCGAAAATGTACAAAGACTGTAAAAATACAGAGTGAAAGACTCGCTAGAATGGTGGCATCTTATCTTTGAGAAGAGATGTGTCCACTACTCACATTCAAAAGAAGATGATTTTACAATGAGGCTCCAAAGGCCTTTTTTATCATAAAAAAAATCCAAAACTCTAACCCCGGAAGATGAAAAGCCAACAGTTTTGTGGACCCCGTTTTGGGTAGTTTGGTGTATCAATTTTTTGGGGGTGTAACTTTGGCGTACGATCTTCATTTGGGGAGCACAATAGATCGTTGGAAACATATTGTTGAAACATATATATTTTTCTAAACTTTAGACTTAGATAAGTTTCATTCTTGTTTAAATAAGAACAACGCGCACTTGAATATCACCATTGATGAAGTCTTCCGTTTAATCCAATGATCTGAAAACATTAAAAGTTATGGAGCCACCCACTCGTTAAAAGGTCAAATCACTAAAGACTGCCTTCAAAATGTCAAGTTTCAGGGTTTCCCGATACTAACAGTCCAACATGTAAGAACTCCAAAGTCTCGATATAAAAAATCGCAAAATTGTCTTAAGCTTTAAAATTATGTTAATTAAAGGATTAAAAGAAATTAAAGTTAATTAATTATATCATGATTTCGTGTTTCGGGGATCCTTCCTCGAACGTCAAGCCAAAGTCCCGATACTCGAAATCACGAAACCCTTGCAGTTAGTCACAATTATTTAAAAGGTTAAACATGATTAATATTAATTAATCAATTGCGATTTCATGACTAAGAGAACATAGCTTGAACTAATATAGGATAACCCAAGGTATGAAACCCTAAAATGGATTTAGGTTAAGCATGATTAATTAAAAAAATAAACTTGATTCATTAACACATTAAACAATCTTATATCATGATTGTGTTTTTGATTTGCATTTCGAGTAAATTCAAATTTTATCTACGTTTTTCCCGATCATGAAATATCGACCATTAATGGCATTAAATACTGATCTAGGGAAATGATTTCAAATGATATCCCTCTTTATCTCCCAAATATTTTTATTAAATGAATTATATGCATTTCCAGTGAAGGTATACGCAAATTGATGCACTTAAGGCAAAGAAGATTTTTTCATTTTCGAATTACATTCGCATTTTCACGGAGCTGGCTTAGTGAAATAATCAACCTTCTGCATTTTTTGTGATAGATAACGAAGTTCTGAAACCTGATACCATGCCTCCACGAAAGGCACCTAAACCGACTGGTGAAATTTCGAGCCAGAGCACATATGTTTTCTCCGACACCTCTCCTAGAAGCATCGACACTGTCAAATCATGGACGCAACTATTCAACATCCTACAGTATGAATTGGTAAGTTTTCCGGATGATTCAAGTGACAACGAGAAGGAAGAGCTATCTACCAAATACAAAACTATTGCTCAGTCCGAGCTACACAAGTTCAGAGCTGACTCTCATGGCACATATTCAGTCTCCTCGTTGGAACCTCACATAATGTACATAATGATGATGATGTGTAGACTCTATGGAAAAGAAAACACAACTCATTTCTTTTTACCGTGGGTACCCATTATACACACAGTAGCAGAAGGATACTCTTTTGACTGGGCCAAGATATTGTTAGATAATTTGGTTAAAGAGATCACAGAGTATCAAGCACTGAAAGCCAAGGGGCAACTAACCTCATTTTTCATGTCTGATTACATTATGGATGACGTCTATTTCATGACACCTTTCCCTCTAATGGGCTAGAGTTGGACTCCAGCCAGCGCCGAGCCCATACATATCTATCATTCAAATATTTGGGAAGACAAAGCAAGAGACTTATTCTATGAGATCTACAATTTGGTGGTGGTGCTGATGCACACAGCTATATATGGCTACCCACCTCCCATAATTTTCGAAAAAATCGTGACTAACCTAGGTAGAATAAAAGATTGGTACATCGAGGATCACTTCTCCTATATTGGGGTTTTTGGTTTTTTAGTTGCTCCATATGCTTTGCCACAAATTTTACCAGACCGACTAGTGTGCCGTGAGGTCGTACGACAAACTATGCTTGATGGGATTAGCAAGGAGCTCAAAGTTGTAAAGAAAAAGGTATGGCCCTCTTTTCCCCTGGAAATTGGTACATTTTCTCTACTAGATTTCTGTCACTCAAAAGTGGAATCCACGGCCTTGGAAGAAATAAAGATGGTCAACATTGAATTCAAGAAGCATGACCCTCAGAATTTCGTAGGTAATCACATGGCCAACTACAATTTGAAAAAGTATGAACACTAAGATTCTCCTCAAGACGAGATTTTTCGAGGAGCGAGATCCTATCCAGAGGTTTTGGGTTAGGTTTGAGATTTGTCACCCGATAAAATGGTTGAGTTTTACAACTTCCATAGGCACCGAAGAAGTAGCCTCCCTAAAGTGTTACAAGGAGAAACCTCGACGTCTCCAGTTGCACAACAAACATAGAACCGAAGCTCAGAATAAGTAGGCTCCAGTGAATAAGGAACCTGATAAATCTTAGAGAAGACTAAGGTGTTGACTCAAAAAGGAGATCCTCAGTGAAAAATGTCTCAAGTGACCAGGCCAAAGATCAAGCAGAGACACTGACAAAGGAGGGAGAAGAAGGTCCACTGTTCACACCAGATAAATCAACTACAAATGCGGCCGAGAAACAGTCGTCCATCGAAATGGACAACCCCATCCAGTTTATCACACCGTTACAATTTACCAGAGGGAACCCAAATGCAGAGGTAGTCTTCATAGAGGATCTCACACCCATTTCGGTTGAGGAGTTTCCTCGTTCCAAATTCTTTTTCAGCAAGAAAAGGAAGGTTGTGGTGAAGAGATAAATGCACCAAAAGGAAGGTTCGACTATCAAAAGAAACAAGGTGGTAATTGATGGAGAAGCCTTGGAGGAAGTAGAATTTGCAGAAGAAGTAGCAGGTTCACCAGGGTCTTTCGCAACAACAAACCAGTTTTCAGTCGGAAGTTTAAAGGAACGACTGAAGAAGAAAGATCTGCAAATAAGACAATTGAAAAATTAAATGAAGACTATAGAAAAGGATGTTCAGAGCAAGGCCAACAAAGATTTCGAGCAGATTAGAGCCAATGACAGACGAGAAATCCAACAGCTCAAATACAACCTCGAAGAGATGCACAAAAATTCACAAGAAAGACAAGGATGGGCCATCTAGCAGGATGAGTTGGTAAAACAACTACATGCCAAAGTCAATTCCATCGAGAACACGGTTGTGGATATAGCAGTGTTCAGAGCTCATGCACTGGAAGTGCCAAAGAAACTAGAAACAACACAACAAATCCTTCTCGCTAAGGTAGAAGCTGTCCAAAACCATTTTCGGGTGATGGATAAAGCATTAAATAACATTGATCTAAGAGAGAGAGAGAGAGGCTATTGCTGCCCGAACTACCTTCAAAGAAGCGGTTATATCATTAGCAAAAGAAGGGATAGCTATGGCTTCCAAGTTATTCGTTTCGGAACAAACTAGAGGTGATATAATACTAAAGACTTGGGAGTCTAACATAACTGAAGGTAGGAAAATGGATAAGGAAGTGAAAGAATCTTGTGAAGGAGCCTTTTTTTCACCCAACAAGGAATTATTAGGACTTGATAAAGAATATAGCTCTAGAATATTGGGTCAGATTGATATAGCAAAGCATCTGCTTGACATTAAGACAAATATGGAAGAAGCTCAAGCTGAAATCTCACAGATAAAACATATTGATATTATTCAAATAGACAAATGGCTGGTGAAGCCTAATCTACAACTACATTCTGTAATTTCAGAAGACAAATGAATAGAAGAAAGATTGCCCCAGTTGGAAAAGAAATTATACATTTTTGAGGCTAATAAATTAATAGAGCCCTCTAGGCTGGTAGCTCAATTTGTAAGCAGATGCGTCAAATGTGTTGAGCAGGGAAAAGTCAACACCTCTGAAAATTAATGAGACAATCTGTGTACGTTATCTGTTTCGGCGTTGGAGAATTAGAAAGAAAACGCCTCTGCCAGCATAACGAGGAGACCTAAAGAAATGCAAGTGAAGCATTTTATAATTCATATTTCGTAACTTTAATAATTCTAGAAATAGAGGAATTCCAACTACTTCAGGTTGATAACTTTTTGTATAAATACACATTTCAAAGAATGAAAGAACACTACTTCTTGCCGTATTGTAACTGAGAAAACTTATCCTTTGTGAGTATTAATACAAGTGCAGATAGGGATTCCAAATTTTGTGCTATTTGAGTTGTGTGCCCTTCTTTGTATTCCACATTTCTAGTTTTCTTAATGTTACTCCTTGATAAGTGAATGGTTACAATTTAGTACAACATCTACTGTAATCACGTTTTAGTTATTTGATAAGAACACATTTTTTCCTCTGTATTGGTTATCAACAAACACAAGACCTGCAT
Source organism: Picea engelmannii (assembly GCA_009831015.1). Taxonomy (NCBI): domain Eukaryota; kingdom Viridiplantae; phylum Streptophyta; class Pinopsida; order Pinales; family Pinaceae; genus Picea; species Picea engelmannii. Next base: position 21,293 of record ML836851.1, on the reverse strand, counting down.
GCTACTTGGATCACTACATCATACATCCTTTCAGGAGTGCATTTCACCCTTTCTTCTACTATAAACAAAGTAAGATTCTTCTATCATTGTTGCCATGGTTTGTTTAATAGTTTTGTAATTCTCTCCCTCATCACTCTTTTTGATAAATTGACTCAGACAACGAAATGCGGCCTCTGTTCTGTTCAAATATTAATTTCATTTGAGGATTTAACTCTTACACAACTAACGAAAGAAAAAACAATCTTAAATAAAGCATTCCTTAATTCCTGATGCCTGACATTATTCTTTGAGCCTTAAGTTTAATATCAGGAACAACATCTTTTTGGCGCCATTGCTAGGGACGAAGAAACAAAGTTATTTTTCCCTGGGAGAACGACATGGTAAGTTTCTCTCTTTGATAGTGAACAAAGATTGAATACAGTATTAAGGCTAATTTTATTTTTCACTTGGTGACTCCACCACTAACAAACTGGCGTTCAGTCGAAGAAATACTAGAAATAATCCAGACGATAAGAAGACTACGCTTGTATCCGACCCTGAATTTTTTTTAAAACCAAGGGGATACCTCAAGAAGACCACTACGTCCACAAGTAATATTTACCAACCTAAACCTACATAGTCTAATTCTAAGGTTCCACCTGAACCCTTAACTTCGCTAGAAGGTTCCACTCAAATCTATCTCATAGAAACATCCACTGATAGATTTGAAGCTGAAATCACAAACCCCTAATTGGTTTTACCCGAGATTAAAGCCGATACTGATTTGGTTGTCCCCCTTACTAATAAAGGTAAAAAAACCATCTCAACACCCACTTTGATTCATATTCCATCAGTCCCCGAATTAAAAGTTCCAACTTCCCAAAGTTTTGAAGAAGATATCTTACACTCTGATTCAACTCCTGTTGGTTCTCCTGTTTATATATCTTGCAAATCTAAAGAACCTAGTCCTCATCTTTATTTCCCCCCCTTTTCTGATTTTCTGTCTCTTGAGGATCAGTCCCTAGAACATTTTCCTCTTCATCTCAAAGTAACTGGAAGGCCACTCCACATCTTTGAAAATCCTCTCTACAATCTCCAAGTTTCATCCCCTAGATTATCAATGGCTGGAGCTGGAGGTGGTGGAGGGGGAGGTAGTCAAGTACCACCCCCACCTCCTAGAATTTTTGCTAAAGTAGTTGCTAGATATCCTCCTTTAGTACTCCCAGTTCATCTCCATGATTTACCTAAAAAGTATATGAAAAACCTGCCAAAATTTATAGGAGAAAGAGACTTAACAACCATCGAGCACATAAATTTTTTCGATCAATTCGCCGATATTCTTGGCCTTGAGCATGAATATGTTTATTCCAGACTCCTAGTTCAAACTTTCGAGGGATAGGTGAGAACCTGGTTCCGAGGGCTGCCGAAAGGTTCTATAACAACATATGATGATTTAGAAAGTGTCTTTCTCAGAAAATGGAGGGAGAGGAAATATCACCTTTATTATTTGATAGAGTTCAGAGCTTTAAGAAAGAAAAATTCAGAAACAGTTTTGGACTTCACTCAGAGATTTAATAAATTATATAACAAAATTCTAGTTGAGGTTAAACCTTCCTAACCTGTAGCAAAGGTGACTTTGGTCGGGTATTTTGAACCCAAATTTTCCCTACTGTTTAGGGAAAGGAGAGCTGCAGACCTCACTAGAATGCAAGACAATGATGTATAAATTGAATCAAACATGATGGCATCGGGGAAGTTAAAAGCTAAGATTGAAGCAGGAAATAAAGAGACCAGACGATTCAGAGAACAACCAGGACCCTCCGGATCTGGGAGGTCTATGGAAGATAATATGGATGACATGGAAAAAATAATCAAAGAATTATCTAATAAAACCTTGAATATGGAACTGGACCAATCTAAAATGGATCAGTTCGCCAAAAAATATTTCAAAAGAAATCCTAATCCCCAGATTCAACAAATACAGATTAAAAATGTGGATTAAAAAATCAAAGTCCCGTTTAAAACATAAAACTTTATGCAAGGCAATGACATGCAAGACTATGGGGAGTCAGATGAGGATGTAAAAAATCTCAGTGATGACGACAAAGAACTTCACTTAACCATGCAGGAATAAGAGAAATATTTAAGCCAAGAATCTCTGTCTGAAAGTGAGGAAAGCATAAATAATTTGGGGGATTCAGATTATCAAGGAATCACCAACTCTATTATGGCCGAGCTACAACATAAGTATAATTTAAGGCCTAGAGACAAAAACTCTACCACAAATCCACCGAAGAAGATCTTGTCAAGAAGTAAAAAGAGTGAGGCAACTCAACTATCCGTTGAAGCTCAAGCTGCCAAGACAAAAACTATTGAAATTACGACAACTGCTAAAACGAAGAATGAAAAAACAAAAGCAATTCAGACCAATAGACAAGAAATAAGGGAAACAAAGATCCCAACCAGAGAGAATGACAATCTAATCGAAAGTTTCAATCTGGAGAATGAAATTAATAAAATTAAGATTCCTATACCTCTGGTTGAATTAACAAAAATTCCTAAGTATAAAAAGCAGATTGCCAAAATGGTAACTTTCTTTGATGGAGAAAGTCATGCAGACACTATTAATTTAGAGGATGATAAACCAACTATAATGTTTGGCCCGCATAGTGAAAATACTAAAGATCCTGTTGCTCCCTTTTATATTACTCTAACTATGCATGATCACTTACTACAGAACTGTATGTTGGACTCTAGAGCCTCACATAACTTGATGCCCAAAGTTATTATGGAAAAGTTAGGTCTCGAGGTTACCAGACCATACCGATATTTTTATTCCTTTGACTCAAGGAAATTTAAATGTCTTGGTATGATTAAAGACTTGGTAGTTAATCTTGCACAAATTCATATGAAAAGAGTTCTCATGGATGTAGTAGTTGCTGATGTTCCTGCAAAATATGGTATGTTGTTATCCAGGTCTTGGGGTGCCAAAATTGGAGGATCGGTTCAATTGGATATGACATATTCTACAATCCCAATTTTCAGTGGACAGTTCATGCGTCTTTACAGAGAAACCAGATTGGCGTATACTGTAAGCGACCCACATAAACTGCATAATTACCTGGTATATGTTGCCGATCAGGATTTGGTGAATTGTATATTATCAATTGATAATGGTTTCGATGCATGTACAGAAGAAAGTTGTACAAAAGACAATTGTACAGAAGAAAAAAACAGAAAAAACAAATCAAAATGTTAATAGTGTAGGATTTTGGAAAATGTGTTTTGATGGTGCTTCCTCTTGGGAAGGAGCATAAGCCGATGTTTTGTTTGTGGCACCTGGAGAGGAATTCATAATTCCTTTATCATACAAACTACAGTGGGATGTCGACTAAACCAATAATGTATGTGAATATGAAGCTCTTATCTTGGGATTAGAGGCTGCCAGGAAATTGAAAATTGAAAATTTGATAGTTTATGGTGATGCTGAATTAATTATAAAATATACAAGGAAGCAATATCAAGCCAAACATCCAAGGCTGAGGTCATATAGGAACTGTTCCTGGGATCTAATGTAATTTTTTTTCTCATGGTTCAATATCCATCACATTCCTAGAATAGAGAACCAACAAGCCAACTCTCTAGCGAAAGTGTCTGCTATGTTCATGCCTCCTAACATGCTGAAACTAAAGTATCACATAGAAATGAGGCACAAACCTTTGATACCAAATAATCTACACCACTGGAAGGTCTTTGAAGATGATGAGAAGATAAAACAGTTTCTAGAGATGGTTGATAAATTTTCTGAAACACATATCGACCAAGAAAATAAGAACGATCCAACTTGGATCATGCAGGAAGGTGAAGATCCTCAGGAGTTTAAAGATAATATTTCCAATCACTACATGTTGATACTGAAGAATAATCAGATCCCTAAAGGTCTAATTCTTTTAGAGAGATTATTTGATCATGATGATATTCCCTTAAAGTCTACTTTGCAGCCTCAGCCTAAGGAGGTTGAAGATTGGAATATAGGCACCAAGTAAACTCCTAAGATGGTAAAAATATCTAAATACCTTCCCTGTGAAATGAAAAGAAAATATGCATAATTGCTCAAGCAGTACAAAGATGTTTTTTCCGAGTCCTACGATGAATTGAGAACTTACAATACCACCGTAATCAAACACAAAATTCTCTAAAGCAACGTGTTAAACCATTCAGGCAGAAGCTTAGATAGATAAACCCCATACTACTGCCTGTGATTGAAAGGGAGGTGAAGAAGCTCCTAGATGATAAAATCATTGTTCCACTCTGATATTCCGAGTGGGTAGCCAATCTGGTTCCGGTTAGGAAGAAAAGTGGCGAAATCAGACTATGTGTAGATTTTAGAAATTTGAACAAATCATCACTCAAAGATAATTATCCATTACCTAAGATGGATCACGTATTGGAAAAGGTTGTCAGAGAAAATAGAATGTCTATTATTGATGGATTTTCAGTCTATAATTAAATTGCTGTCCACGAGGATGATAAGGAAAAAACCGCGCTCACCACCCCATGGGGTACCTTTATGTATGATAAAATTCCATTAGGTTTGAACGCATGAGCCACTTTCCAACGAGCTATGGACATCACCTTTTTCGGTGAAAGAGATAAGTTCATTTTCATTTATCTTGATGATATAATTGTTTTTTCTAAGTCTACTGCAGAGCACCTATTGCACCTCAAACAGACGTTCGAGAAATGTCGAAAATTCAGTTTGTCTTTAAATCCCAAGAAATCTCATTTTTCAATGCAGGAAGGTAAACTCTTAGCCCATATAGTATCTAAGGATGGAATTAAAATTGACCCGAAAAGGGTCGAAGCTATAGATACTATAAATATTCCTAGGAATAGAAAGGAGATCCAGTCATTTTTAGGAAAAAACATCTTTTTAAGAAGATTCATCCCAAACTTTGCTGAAATTGTAAAATTGATTACAGATATGCTCAAGAAGGACAACGAGGTCAAGTGGACAACCGAAGCCAAAGTATCGTTCGAACGTATCAAGAGGGTTATAGGTGAAGCACTGGTACTAGCAAGGCCAAATTATATGAAAGAGTTCTTGATTTTCTCATTCGCCTTCGAACACACTATCACGACCATGCTCTTACAAAAGAATGATGAGGGTTTCGAGCAACCAATTGCATTTTTTAGAAAAATTCTTAGAGATGCTGAACTAAAATGTGATATATTGGAAAAGAAGGAATACACAATGGTGAAAACCTCAAAGCTTTCAGAACTTATGTGCTCCATTCTAAAATAATCGCTTATGTACCAACCAACGCTATCAGGGATATATTAGTTCAACCGGATAGTGATGGTAAAAGGGGCAGATGGTTAGCCAAAATTCAGGAATTTGACCTGGAAGTAAAACTGACCAAACTTGCCAAAGGTCAGGGCTTGGCTAAACTATTAGTTGAATCAAATTTAAGGGCACTTGGAATAAATCAGCTGCAAGAGTATGAAGGATTTCCAAACATAGACAAATTTGATGTTACTATACCCACAACCAAAGTTAAAGAAAAATTCTCCTCCTCAACTTGGTATAACGACATAGTTTCGTACCTACTGACTCTTCAGTGCCTGAGCAATCTGACTCTTTCCAAATCTAGAACGTTGAAATTGCATGTAGTAAAATATTGTATCATGGACGGTCAACTATATTAGAAGGATCCTTTGGGTTTTTTACTAAGATGTTTAGTAGAATTCGAGACGGAGAGAGTCATAAATGAGTTCCACGAAGGAGTGTGTGGAGGACATCATGCATGGAGAGCAATGACCTAAAAAATCCTGAGAGATGGATATTATTGGCCGAAATTATTCACTGATGTGAATGATAAAGTCAGAGCTTGTAACCCCTGTCAATTATTTGTAGGAAAACAAAATATTCTTGCATTGCCTTTGGTTCCAATTAAAACTGAGGCTTCGTTTCAACACTGGGGTCTGTATTTCATCAATGAAATACATCCACATTCAATTTCACAACATAAGTGGATTCTGACTGCTACCGACTATTTTACCAAATGGGTGGAATCCATTCTAACGCGAAACACAACAGACACAGTGGTGATCAATTTCTTGGAAGAGAACATTCTATCGAGATTTGCCTGTCCTTAGAAGATAGTTACTGATAACGCTCAAGATTTCAAATCCATGGCTATGATAAGTTTTTGTCAAAAGTACAACATTGTTCTTGGACATTCTATGGCTTACTATCCTCAGGGAAATGGACTAGCCGAGTCCTTGAATAAGAGCTTAATCACCATACTAAAAAAAGTGTTGACCAAAAATAAGAAAGCTTGGCATGTACATTTGAAGTATGCTTTGCGGGCTAACAGAATATGCACTAAAAGATCAATCAGAATGTCCCCGTTTTAGATGGTATACGGTACCGATGTTATTCTACCCATAAACCTTGCTTTGCCCGTAATGAAACTTTGGCAAGACGCAAAAGAAGAGCTGAATGACATCACTAGAAGATTAAATCAATTGATTGAAGTTCAACAAATAGGGCCGAAGTGGATGAGAAACTCCAAAAATATCAGGATAACATGAAGGCTCTATTTGACCAGAAAGCTAAAGATAGAGAATTTCTCCTTGGTGATTTGGTGTTAAAGTGGGAAGACAAGAAAGAAGATGCAGGAAAACACGGTAAATTAGACCAGATCTGGTGTGGACTGTACAAGATCACAACTTATGAAGGAAAGAATGCATTCTTGTTAGAAAATCTTGATGGAAAGATCCTTAACACCCCTATCAACGAGCGTTACCTCAAGCATTTCATGCAGTAATACAATTCCAAACTCTCATTGTACATACTGGTTTGATTTTCACACTTTTGTTTACAATTTTCCGTTTTTTCGGTAAGTCTTACTTTCACTGTAAATAAAAACAGGTTAGTTGATTTCATAAAAAAAATAAATATAAAAATAAGTAACACATAAGGTTCCGATCTACAAGAGTTCTTGACAACTCTCATGTTTATTTCATTGCAGGATACTTACTGATGATTGAAAGATAAGCTGTAGCAGAGATTGATGCTCACGTTTTAGAACTTTGGCTTTCTCTCGAAACATGTGATAAATAAATAGTTTGCCTGGTTGAAAATATAGAGAAAATATGAGGTATGAACTTCTGCTCTACTGACTCATGTTAAATTTCGAAGAAGATATCAATAAGTATGATATAAGTCTAGTCCGTACAAATATTGTCACCTGAACAACGATGAGAGGAATATGAGAATTATAGACTAATCTTAAAAGTCTTCTATGAGTTTAATAAAAAATAATAAAATAAAAAATTTAATAAAAATAAAAATTAAGTAAAAATGAAATACAATAAAAGAGCTTAAAGAAATACGAGAATCACTGAAAAGCTTATGTGAAATCGATCCTGTTCATAGTAGATTTTTGAATACTCTCACTGTTCCAACCTACCCATCTTAAAAGCTTCTTTTTCCTTTGGTTCTCATTTTCCCTTTTGGACTCCATAGAGAGAATATTTTGTCTTAACCCTGAAAACTTAGAAACACGTCTCAAAGTAATGTTAGGCGAGAATTTATACACACCTCTCAATTTAACTGGAAGGAAGTATGTCTAGGTTAATCCTGACTACTTTAGTCTTTCTAACAGATTCAAATTGATTGATTTCACTCAAGGCAGTTCCTTGAAAAGTAAAAACCCCCCGTGAAAAAATTCCTTGTAGGCGAAGGTGTCTTGAAGGTCGAAAAGAAATTAACCCAGAGTAATCAAAGTGAGTTAATAGACCTCTGTTGCTAAATTATAAGTGGATATCATCCCTGGTATATGACATACAAATTGATTGCCCCCACTTCATGCTTTAAAAATATTTTAAGACAGATGGTGAAAGGAAATTCATCTAAATGATTGCCCCCATCTAGTCCAAAGAAGAGATTATGAAAGGAAATTCATTAAATGATTGCCCTCATCTCAAGTATTTAAATGCAAGATTCCAAAATGAAGTGGTGAAAGGAAACTCAATTTGGGAATTAGATAACTTCACCGGGGTACTGAACAGGCTTGCTGGAAGTGAAGCAATGTCTATGATATCTGCAAGGCTATTATACATGTATTATAATGTACTCTGATAGTTAGTCTTACTCTCGACCAGATTTACATTCTAAGCCAACTAAGGACTCCCTAATTAAATCATTAAAATCACTCTGCCTTGACATGAATAAGATCGAACAGAGTCTGATAGATAGATTAAGGTTGTTTTGATTATCTTAAGAAAATATGTATACAGTTTCAGGAAAGAGAAATTTCAAATAGCCTAACTAAAAGTCACGATTTGATGTGTTTTGAAGGTTTTCTAAGTTACGGTTGAAACTCTTTTCTCAGTGCGATCCTTTTCTAAAAATGTTCCATAAAATGCAATAATGACTCCATTTACCCAATAAAGGCACTTAGTCTACTGTTCTTCGTGACTTGCAGGGAGACGCAATCCCTAGATGGAGACTATGTTGAAACATATATATTTTTCTAAACTTTAGACTTAGATAAGTTTCATTCTTGTTTAAATAAGAACAACGCACACTTGAATATCACCATTAATGAAGTCTTCCATTTAATCCAACAATCCGAAACCATTAAAATTTATGGAGCTGCCCACTCGTTAAAAGGTCAAATCACTAAAGACTTCCTTTGAAATGTTGGGTTTCTAGGTTTCGCGATACTAACAATCCAACATGTAAGAACTCCAAAGTCCTGATATATGAAATCGTGAAATTGTTAGGATATTTAGACACTTAGGAGTTAGTTAAGATATACTTGGTCTATTGTGTCGTTAGGTAAAAGTGTGTTTTCTAGTGTGTTTCTCTAGTATGCATTAGTATGCATTTGTAGTTAGGAAATCCGACGGTCACGATATGTTCCTGACATAGAGTGGTCCAACGGTTCATACTATCCTCAATTTTAACGACCATTGATCCATGGCTTAGCACCTGATTGGTCCCTGATATCCATTTAAAGATTATGGAGGGTCATTTTTCGATGATTGATTGTGATAAAATCTCTCTGTAATCTTTTTCTTTGCATTAATAAACTGTTCCAAGTGGCCGCGTTGGCTGGGGCCATGGATGTTTCCCTGTAGGGGTTTTACCATGTGAAAACATCAATGTGTTGATATTTGATTTGGTTATGTGAGTGGTTAATGAAGGTGTTCATCCTCTATTGGAATACCTATGTTGTCGAACATGGTATTAGAGCCTGTTTGAAGACCCACTCCTGTTGTCGATCTAGATCGTGAAGCCGACTTGCCTCATCTCCATTTTTTTTCATTTCTGTACATTTCCGGGCTGAGAGGACTATTCCATTGCATTCAGAGCACTCATTTCATTTAGGAATGCTTTTCGTTTCATTCAAAAAGGTTTTAGTTTTCCCAATATACAACCATTACAGTCAGATCCAGAGGTATAAAGTTTAGATACACATTTTTTAAATTTTTTTGCAGAGAAGTATTTTGGTTTTATTTCAGTTTTTTTTTTTTTTAATTTCCGGGTTGCTACTCTTTTAGATCCGTGTATGCTCTTTTCCCCGCGCCTTGTGCGATCTTAGCAAAACATAAACATATAGGAAAAATTGCATCTTCCGGGTGAGCTAACCGAGATCTAACCCTTGTTGTCTATTAAGCCCTAATATTGGCTCATTACCCCTTAATTGGGGCATATTATATTAGTAATGTTATTTTATTTATGTCGGCTTTAGGCCATTAGTTGTAATTATACCTCCTAGTCTCCTATATATACCAAGGAGACATTTTCATTTTGAATCATCTTGTACTTGAACATTTAAGTGGGGTAAAAGGAGGTTGCCCCCTCAAAGAGGCTTATTATCTGAAATTATCTCTTTTTCAAGGTGTTGAGAACTTTTCCTAAGGTTTTTCTATGCTATATTGATGTTTGGTTCTTAACATATGGTATCAGAGCTGAAGGTCTTGGGGTTTTGCTACTACATCTGAGACACCGTGGAATTTTCACTATAACTTGTTTTCTACAATGTTTTAGAAGGAATTTCTTGGAGGATATTTAGTAGACAGATCAAGGTACGTTGGGCTCAAAATTCATCTCCTGAGGCCTTATACTTTTGGAGATACAACCTGTACAAGATAGGGTTCTGGAATCATCCTGAAATGAGTCATTGCAGAATGTTCGCTATAAAAACGTTTCTGTAATGTTTCAGACCTTGAACTTTGGAGGCCATTTACAAAAATTAGTAAGGTATTTTTGGTAAACTTTTCAGCTTCTGGGTCATCTTACATTTGCAGATACACCTTGTGTAAGATAGGGTATCTGACTAGTCCTATTGACTAGTCTCAAGAAGATGTTCCAGGTAAAACAATCATAACTTCTTGCTAGAGTATCCAAATTGAGTGGGACTGATTGCATTGGATCGTGGACAATCTGTAGTATTTTGGGTGTGATTTTCATAATTTCATATCGATTATTTTGTGCGGGGCATGCTATACAATTGAGATCTCCTGGAAAGGCCAAAAATCGACAAGTTGTGAGGAAGTTACTGTAAATTCCACTTGGAACATCCAATTTTGATCAGGCCTATAGCATTGCAGAGAAGAAATATCAGAGAACTATCTAAAAGAAAGTTTCATACCCAGAAGGGCCGAAACTTGGGAGATAGAATAGAATAAATATTGTCTAGTAGAACCGCCTCAAAATCAAGATTCAAAAGTGATATTTGGCCAACATGCCACCAAAAATAGGACCTTCTACACAAAATAAGCCTCCAGAAAATCCTAATTGGACTCTTGATGAAGGTCAAGAAATGTGTAGCAACATAAATGAACTGCAAAAGAAGATGGATTCAATGGAAGCTCAGTTGGATACTAAGATGGATTCAATGGAAGCTAAGTTGGATACTAAGATGGATTCAATGGAAGCTAAGTTGATGGATTCAATGGAAGCTAAGTTGGATACTAAGATGGATGGATT
>ML836851.1:0-10206 GCA_009831015.1 Picea engelmannii | reverse complement strand
TTGGGAGTCTAACATAACTGAAGGTAGGAAAATGGATAAGGAAGTGAAAGAATCTTGTGAAGGAGCCTTTTTTTCACCCAACAAGGAATTATTAGGACTTGATAAAGAATATAGCTCTAGAATATTGGGTCAGATTGATATAGAAAAGCATCTGCTTGACATTAAGACAAATATGGAAGAAGCTCAAGCTGAAATCTCACAGATAAAACATGTTGATATTATTCAAATAGACAAATGGCTGGTGAAGCCTAATCTACAACTACATTCTGTAATTTCAGAAGACAAATGAATAGAAGAAAGATTGCCCCAGTTGGAAAAGAAATTATACATTTTTGAGGCTAATAACTTAACAGAGCCCTCTAGGCTGGTAGCTCAATTTGTAAGCAGATGCATCAAATGTGTTGAGCAGGGAAAAGTCAACACCTCTGAAAATCAATGAGACAATCTGTGTACGTTATCTGTTTCAACATTGGAGAATTAGAAAGAAAACGCCTCTGCCAGCATAATGAGGAGACCTAAAGAAATGCAAGTGAAGCATTTCAGAATTCATATTTCGTAACTTTAATAATTCTAGAAATAGAGGAATTCCAACTAATTCAGGTTGATAACTTTTTGTATAAATACACATTTCAAAGAATGAAAGAACACTGCTTCTTGCCGTATTGTAACTAAGAAAACTTATGCTTTGTGAGTGTTAATACAAGTGCAGATAGGGATTCCAAATTTTGTGCTATTTGAGTTGTGTGCCCTTCTTTGTATTCCACATTTCTAGTTTTCTTAATGTTACTCCTTGATAAGTGAATGGTTACAATTTAGTACAACATCTACTGTAATCACATTTTAGTTATTTGACAAGAATGCATTTTTTCCTCTGTATTGGTTATCAACAAACACAAGACCTGCATGCTACTTGGATCACTACATCATACATCCTTTTAGGAGTGCATTTCACCCTTTCTTCTACTATAAACAAAGTAAGATTCTTCTATCATTGTTGCCATGGTTTGTTTAATAGTTTTGTAATTCTCTACCTCATCACTCTTTTTGATAAATTGACTCAGACAACGAAATGCGGCCTCTGTTCTGTTCAACTATTAATTTCATTTGAGGATTTAACTCTTACACAACTAACGAAAGAAAAAACAATCTTAAATAAAGCATTCCTTAATTCCTGATGCCTGACATTATTCTTTGAGACTTAAGTTTAATCTCAGGAACAACATGTTTTTGGCGCCATTGCTAGGGACGAAGAAACAAAGTTATTTTTCCCTGGGAGAACGGCATGGTAAGTTTCTCTCTTTGATAGTGAACAAAGATTGAATACAGTATTAAGGCTAATTTTATTTTTCACTTGGTGACTCCACCACTAACAAACTGGCGTTCAGTCAAAGAAATACTAGAAATAATCCAGACGATAAGAAGACTACGCTTGTATCCGACCCTGAATTGTTTTTAAAACCAAGGGGATACCTCAAGAAGACCACTGCGTCCACAAGTAATATTTACCAACCTAAACCTACATAGTCTAATGCTAAGGTTCCACCTGAACCCTTAACTTCGCTAGAAGGTTCCACTCAAATATATCTCATAGAAACATCCACTGATAGATTTGAAGCTGAAATCACAAACCCCTAATTGGTTTTACCCGAGATTAAAGTCGATACTAATTTGGTTGTCCCCCTTACTAATAAAGGTAAAAAAACCATCTCAACACCCACTTTGATTCATATTCCATCAGTCCCCGAATTAAAAGTTCCAACTTCCCGAAGTTTTGAAAAAGATATCTTACACTCTGATTCAACTCCTGTTGGTTCTCCCGTTTATATATCTTGCAAATCTAAAGAACCTAGTCCTCATCTTTATTCCCCCCCCTTTTCTGATTTTCTGTCTCTTGAGGATCAGTCCCTAGAACATTTTCCTCTTCATCTCAAAGTAACCGGAAGGCCACTCCACATCTTTGAAAATCCTCTCTACAATCTCCAAGTTCATCCCCTAGATTATCAATGGCTGGAGCCGGAGGTGGTGGAGGGGGAGGCAGTCAAGTACCACCCCCACCTCCTAGAATTTTTGCTAAAGTAGTTGCTAGATATCCTCCTTTAGTACTCCCAGTTCATCTCCATGATTTACCTAAAAAGTATATGAAAAACCTGCCAAAATTTACAGGAGAAAGAGACTTAACAACCACCGAGCACATAAATTTTTTCGATCAATTCGCCGATATTCTTGGCCTTGAGCATGAATATGTTTATTCCAGACTCCTAGTTCAAACTTTCAAGGGATAGGTGAGAAGCTGGTTCCGAGGGCTGCCGACAGGTTCTATAACAACATATGATGATTTAGAAAGTGTCTTTCTCAGAAAATGGGGGAAGAGGAAAGATCACCTTTATTATTTGATAGAGTTCAGAGCTTTAAGAAAGAAAAATTCAGAAACAGTTCTGGAATTCACTCAGAGATTTAATAAATTATATAACAAAATTCTAGTTGAGGTTAAACCTTCCTAACCTGCAGCAAAGGTGACTTTGGTCGGGTATTTTGAACCCAAATTTTCCCTACTGTTTAGGGAAAGGAGAGCTGCAGACCTCACTAGAATGCAAGACAATGATGTATAAATTGAATCAAACATGATGGCATCGGGGAAGTTAAAAGCTAAGATTGAAGCAGGAAATAAAGAGACCAGACGATTCAGAGAACAACCAGGACCCTCCGGATCTGGGAGGTCTATGGAAGATAATATGGATGACATGGAAAAAATAATCAAAGAATTATCTAATAAAACCTTGAATATGGAACTGGACCAATCTAAAATGGATCAGTTCGCCAAAAAATATTTCAAAAGAAATCCTAATCCCCAGATTCAACAAATACAGATTAAAAATGTGGATTAAAAAATCAAAGTCCCGTTTAAAACATAAAACTTTATGCAAGGCAATGACATGCAAGACTATGGGGAGTCAGATGAGGATGTAAAAAATCTCAGTGATGACGACAAAGAACTTCACTTAACCATGCAGGAATAAGAGAAATATTTAAGCCAAGAATCTCTGTCTGAAAGTGAGGAAAGCATAAATAATTTGGGGGATTCAGATTATCAAGGAATCACCAACTCTATTATGGCCGAGCTACAACATAAGTATAATTTAAGGCCTAGAGACAAAAACTCTACCACAAATCCACCGAAGAAGATCTTGTCAAGAAGTAAAAAGAGTGAGGCAACTCAACTATCCGTTGAAGCTCAAGCTGCCAAGACAAAAACTATTGAAATTACGACAACTGCTAAAACGAAGAATGAAAAAACAAAAGCAATTCAGACCAATAGACAAGAAATAAGGGAAACAAAGATCCCAACCAGAGAGAATGACAATCTAATCGAAAGTTTCAATCTGGAGAATGAAATTAATAAAATTAAGATTCCTATACCTCTGGTTGAATTAACAAAAATTCCTAAGTATAAAAAGCAGATTGCCAAAATGGTAACTTTCTTTGATGGAGAAAGTCATGCAGACACTATTAATTTAGAGGATGATAAACCAACTATAATGTTTGGCCCGCATAGTGAAAATACTAAAGATCCTGTTGCTCCCTTTTATATTACTCTAACTATGCATGATCACTTACTACAGAACTGTATGTTGGACTCTAGAGCCTCACATAACTTGATGCCCAAAGTTATTATGGAAAAGTTAGGTCTCGAGGTTACCAGACCATACCGATATTTTTATTCCTTTGACTCAAGGAAATTTAAATGTCTTGGTATGATTAAAGACTTGGTAGTTAATCTTGCACAAATTCATATGAAAAGAGTTCTCATGGATGTAGTAGTTGCTGATGTTCCTGCAAAATATGGTATGTTGTTATCCAGGTCTTGGGGTGCCAAAATTGGAGGATCGGTTCAATTGGATATGACATATTCTACAATCCCAATTTTCAGTGGACAGTTCATGCGTCTTTACAGAGAAACCAGATTGGCGTATACTGTAAGCGACCCACATAAACTGCATAATTACCTGGTATATGTTGCCGATCAGGATTTGGTGAATTGTATATTATCAATTGATAATGGTTTCGATGCATGTACAGAAGAAAGTTGTACAAAAGACAATTGTACAGAAGAAAAAAACAGAAAAAACAAATCAAAATGTTAATAGTGTAGGATTTTGGAAAATGTGTTTTGATGGTGCTTCCTCTTGGGAAGGAGCATAAGCCGATGTTTTGTTTGTGGCACCTGGAGAGGAATTCATAATTCCTTTATCATACAAACTACAGTGGGATGTCGACTAAACCAATAATGTATGTGAATATGAAGCTCTTATCTTGGGATTAGAGGCTGCCAGGAAATTGAAAATTGAAAATTTGATAGTTTATGGTGATGCTGAATTAATTATAAAATATACAAGGAAGCAATATCAAGCCAAACATCCAAGGCTGAGGTCATATAGGAACTGTTCCTGGGATCTAATGTAATTTTTTTTCTCATGGTTCAATATCCATCACATTCCTAGAATAGAGAACCAACAAGCCAACTCTCTAGCGAAAGTGTCTGCTATGTTCATGCCTCCTAACATGCTGAAACTAAAGTATCACATAGAAATGAGGCACAAACCTTTGATACCAAATAATCTACACCACTGGAAGGTCTTTGAAGATGATGAGAAGATAAAACAGTTTCTAGAGATGGTTGATAAATTTTCTGAAACACATATCGACCAAGAAAATAAGAACGATCCAACTTGGATCATGCAGGAAGGTGAAGATCCTCAGGAGTTTAAAGATAATATTTCCAATCACTACATGTTGATACTGAAGAATAATCAGATCCCTAAAGGTCTAATTCTTTTAGAGAGATTATTTGATCATGATGATATTCCCTTAAAGTCTACTTTGCAGCCTCAGCCTAAGGAGGTTGAAGATTGGAATATAGGCACCAAGTAAACTCCTAAGATGGTAAAAATATCTAAATACCTTCCCTGTGAAATGAAAAGAAAATATGCATAATTGCTCAAGCAGTACAAAGATGTTTTTTCCGAGTCCTACGATGAATTGAGAACTTACAATACCACCGTAATCAAACACAAAATTCTCTAAAGCAACGTGTTAAACCATTCAGGCAGAAGCTTAGATAGATAAACCCCATACTACTGCCTGTGATTGAAAGGGAGGTGAAGAAGCTCCTAGATGATAAAATCATTGTTCCACTCTGATATTCCGAGTGGGTAGCCAATCTGGTTCCGGTTAGGAAGAAAAGTGGCGAAATCAGACTATGTGTAGATTTTAGAAATTTGAACAAATCATCACTCAAAGATAATTATCCATTACCTAAGATGGATCACGTATTGGAAAAGGTTGTCAGAGAAAATAGAATGTCTATTATTGATGGATTTTCAGTCTATAATTAAATTGCTGTCCACGAGGATGATAAGGAAAAAACCGCGCTCACCACCCCATGGGGTACCTTTATGTATGATAAAATTCCATTAGGTTTGAACGCATGAGCCACTTTCCAACGAGCTATGGACATCACCTTTTTCGGTGAAAGAGATAAGTTCATTTTCATTTATCTTGATGATATAATTGTTTTTTCTAAGTCTACTGCAGAGCACCTATTGCACCTCAAACAGACGTTCGAGAAATGTCGAAAATTCAGTTTGTCTTTAAATCCCAAGAAATCTCATTTTTCAATGCAGGAAGGTAAACTCTTAGCCCATATAGTATCTAAGGATGGAATTAAAATTGACCCGAAAAGGGTCGAAGCTATAGATACTATAAATATTCCTAGGAATAGAAAGGAGATCCAGTCATTTTTAGGAAAAAACATCTTTTTAAGAAGATTCATCCCAAACTTTGCTGAAATTGTAAAATTGATTACAGATATGCTCAAGAAGGACAACGAGGTCAAGTGGACAACCGAAGCCAAAGTATCGTTCGAACGTATCAAGAGGGTTATAGGTGAAGCACTGGTACTAGCAAGGCCAAATTATATGAAAGAGTTCTTGATTTTCTCATTCGCCTTCGAACACACTATCACGACCATGCTCTTACAAAAGAATGATGAGGGTTTCGAGCAACCAATTGCATTTTTTAGAAAAATTCTTAGAGATGCTGAACTAAAATGTGATATATTGGAAAAGAAGGAATACACAATGGTGAAAACCTCAAAGCTTTCAGAACTTATGTGCTCCATTCTAAAATAATCGCTTATGTACCAACCAACGCTATCAGGGATATATTAGTTCAACCGGATAGTGATGGTAAAAGGGGCAGATGGTTAGCCAAAATTCAGGAATTTGACCTGGAAGTAAAACTGACCAAACTTGCCAAAGGTCAGGGCTTGGCTAAACTATTAGTTGAATCAAATTTAAGGGCACTTGGAATAAATCAGCTGCAAGAGTATGAAGGATTTCCAAACATAGACAAATTTGATGTTACTATACCCACAACCAAAGTTAAAGAAAAATTCTCCTCCTCAACTTGGTATAACGACATAGTTTCGTACCTACTGACTCTTCAGTGCCTGAGCAATCTGACTCTTTCCAAATCTAGAACGTTGAAATTGCATGTAGTAAAATATTGTATCATGGACGGTCAACTATATTAGAAGGATCCTTTGGGTTTTTTACTAAGATGTTTAGTAGAATTCGAGACGGAGAGAGTCATAAATGAGTTCCACGAAGGAGTGTGTGGAGGACATCATGCATGGAGAGCAATGACCTAAAAAATCCTGAGAGATGGATATTATTGGCCGAAATTATTCACTGATGTGAATGATAAAGTCAGAGCTTGTAACCCCTGTCAATTATTTGTAGGAAAACAAAATATTCTTGCATTGCCTTTGGTTCCAATTAAAACTGAGGCTTCGTTTCAACACTGGGGTCTGTATTTCATCAATGAAATACATCCACATTCAATTTCACAACATAAGTGGATTCTGACTGCTACCGACTATTTTACCAAATGGGTGGAATCCATTCTAACGCGAAACACAACAGACACAGTGGTGATCAATTTCTTGGAAGAGAACATTCTATCGAGATTTGCCTGTCCTTAGAAGATAGTTACTGATAACGCTCAAGATTTCAAATCCATGGCTATGATAAGTTTTTGTCAAAAGTACAACATTGTTCTTGGACATTCTATGGCTTACTATCCTCAGGGAAATGGACTAGCCGAGTCCTTGAATAAGAGCTTAATCACCATACTAAAAAAAGTGTTGACCAAAAATAAGAAAGCTTGGCATGTACATTTGAAGTATGCTTTGCGGGCTAACAGAATATGCACTAAAAGATCAATCAGAATGTCCCCGTTTTAGATGGTATACGGTACCGATGTTATTCTACCCATAAACCTTGCTTTGCCCGTAATGAAACTTTGGCAAGACGCAAAAGAAGAGCTGAATGACATCACTAGAAGATTAAATCAATTGATTGAAGTTCAACAAATAGGGCCGAAGTGGATGAGAAACTCCAAAAATATCAGGATAACATGAAGGCTCTATTTGACCAGAAAGCTAAAGATAGAGAATTTCTCCTTGGTGATTTGGTGTTAAAGTGGGAAGACAAGAAAGAAGATGCAGGAAAACACGGTAAATTAGACCAGATCTGGTGTGGACTGTACAAGATCACAACTTATGAAGGAAAGAATGCATTCTTGTTAGAAAATCTTGATGGAAAGATCCTTAACACCCCTATCAACGAGCGTTACCTCAAGCATTTCATGCAGTAATACAATTCCAAACTCTCATTGTACATACTGGTTTGATTTTCACACTTTTGTTTACAATTTTCCGTTTTTTCGGTAAGTCTTACTTTCACTGTAAATAAAAACAGGTTAGTTGATTTCATAAAAAAAATAAATATAAAAATAAGTAACACATAAGGTTCCGATCTACAAGAGTTCTTGACAACTCTCATGTTTATTTCATTGCAGGATACTTACTGATGATTGAAAGATAAGCTGTAGCAGAGATTGATGCTCACGTTTTAGAACTTTGGCTTTCTCTCGAAACATGTGATAAATAAATAGTTTGCCTGGTTGAAAATATAGAGAAAATATGAGGTATGAACTTCTGCTCTACTGACTCATGTTAAATTTCGAAGAAGATATCAATAAGTATGATATAAGTCTAGTCCGTACAAATATTGTCACCTGAACAACGATGAGAGGAATATGAGAATTATAGACTAATCTTAAAAGTCTTCTATGAGTTTAATAAAAAATAATAAAATAAAAAATTTAATAAAAATAAAAATTAAGTAAAAATGAAATACAATAAAAGAGCTTAAAGAAATACGAGAATCACTGAAAAGCTTATGTGAAATCGATCCTGTTCATAGTAGATTTTTGAATACTCTCACTGTTCCAACCTACCCATCTTAAAAGCTTCTTTTTCCTTTGGTTCTCATTTTCCCTTTTGGACTCCATAGAGAGAATATTTTGTCTTAACCCTGAAAACTTAGAAACACGTCTCAAAGTAATGTTAGGCGAGAATTTATACACACCTCTCAATTTAACTGGAAGGAAGTATGTCTAGGTTAATCCTGACTACTTTAGTCTTTCTAACAGATTCAAATTGATTGATTTCACTCAAGGCAGTTCCTTGAAAAGTAAAAACCCCCCGTGAAAAAATTCCTTGTAGGCGAAGGTGTCTTGAAGGTCGAAAAGAAATTAACCCAGAGTAATCAAAGTGAGTTAATAGACCTCTGTTGCTAAATTATAAGTGGATATCATCCCTGGTATATGACATACAAATTGATTGCCCCCACTTCATGCTTTAAAAATATTTTAAGACAGATGGTGAAAGGAAATTCATCTAAATGATTGCCCCCATCTAGTCCAAAGAAGAGATTATGAAAGGAAATTCATTAAATGATTGCCCTCATCTCAAGTATTTAAATGCAAGATTCCAAAATGAAGTGGTGAAAGGAAACTCAATTTGGGAATTAGATAACTTCACCGGGGTACTGAACAGGCTTGCTGGAAGTGAAGCAATGTCTATGATATCTGCAAGGCTATTATACATGTATTATAATGTACTCTGATAGTTAGTCTTACTCTCGACCAGATTTACATTCTAAGCCAACTAAGGACTCCCTAATTAAATCATTAAAATCACTCTGCCTTGACATGAATAAGATCGAACAGAGTCTGATAGATAGATTAAGGTTGTTTTGATTATCTTAAGAAAATATGTATACAGTTTCAGGAAAGAGAAATTTCAAATAGCCTAACTAAAAGTCACGATTTGATGTGTTTTGAAGGTTTTCTAAGTTACGGTTGAAACTCTTTTCTCAGTGCGATCCTTTTCTAAAAATGTTCCATAAAATGCAATAATGACTCCATTTACCCAATAAAGGCACTTAGTCTACTGTTCTTCGTGACTTGCAGGGAGACGCAATCCCTAGATGGAGACTATGTTGAAACATATATATTTTTCTAAACTTTAGACTTAGATAAGTTTCATTCTTGTTTAAATAAGAACAACGCACACTTGAATATCACCATTAATGAAGTCTTCCATTTAATCCAACAATCCGAAACCATTAAAATTTATGGAGCTGCCCACTCGTTAAAAGGTCAAATCACTAAAGACTTCCTTTGAAATGTTGGGTTTCTAGGTTTCGCGATACTAACAATCCAACATGTAAGAACTCCAAAGTCCTGATATATGAAATCGTGAAATTGTTAGGATATTTAGACACTTAGGAGTTAGTTAAGATATACTTGGTCTATTGTGTCGTTAGGTAAAAGTGTGTTTTCTAGTGTGTTTCTCTAGTATGCATTAGTATGCATTTGTAGTTAGGAAATCCGACGGTCACGATATGTTCCTGACATAGAGTGGTCCAACGGTTCATACTATCCTCAATTTTAACGACCATTGATCCATGGCTTAGCACCTGATTGGTCCCTGATATCCATTTAAAGATTATGGAGGGTCATTTTTCGATGATTGATTGTGATAAAATCTCTCTGTAATCTTTTTCTTTGCATTAATAAACTGTTCCAAGTGGCCGCGTTGGCTGGGGCCATGGATGTTTCCCTGTAGGGGTTTTACCATGTGAAAACATCAATGTGTTGATATTTGATTTGGTTATGTGAGTGGTTAATGAAGGTGTTCATCCTCTATTGGAATACCTATGTTGTCGAACATGGTATTAGAGCCTGTTTGAAGACCCACTCCTGTTGTCGATCTAGATCGTGAAGCCGACTTGCCTC